>JAVLVB010000509.1:223896-247990 GCA_032876305.1 Orestias chungarensis | reverse complement strand
ACATTCAGAGCTGTCATTAATCGTCCACACACTTTAAAGTGATAAGCTTGTGTGTGTGTGCGTGTGTGTGTGTGTGTGTGTGTGGGGGGGGGGGGGTGTAATATTTGTTACGCAGCTCTAAATTATCGTGCCTTTAGTGAAGCCATGTCTTGTTCCATATGTCATATGTCATCATCTGTTCTATTATCCTGTTGTCCAGGATAACATTCATGCTGGATAACTCAGTTTATCCTCTACATGATGTGCTGGTCAGGTTCAGTTTCAGTTTATTTATATAGCGCCAATCAATGAATCAATTTGGTTTAAACTTTTAGAAGTTGGATGAGGAAGGCTAAGGGTTAAATGTTCAAAGGAACCATAGCTATTAGTAGGCATGGGATTGATTAATAAATCTGATTGTAAAATGCTTCCTACTCTTCCACCTCTCCCAGTACTTGAAGTAATGTGAAAAGTTGAATAATTAGAGGAAGTTGTTTCGTTGAACATATTCCTCTTGCTGCAGCCAGGTTTCTATGAGACAAAGCAAATCAATTTGATAATCAACAATTATGTCATTAACTAATAAAGACTTTCAAGACTCATTTTCAATAAGCCACATTTAATAGTTGAACATTTTTGTTCATTCACAGAAGCACCTTCAGTCAGAGAATCCTTGTACCACTCTCCACTACAGAGCGCCACTGGAAATCATTCCTGCCTGTGGAGTGTCCATCAAACTGTATAACTCCACTCTCTGACAGTTATTTCATATTTACTCCATCTTTCCATATTCTCTATGTGCAATAACCTGGAAATGTGCAATAACAACAAGAGGTACTGAATATCAATAGCAATGTAAATACTGTTACATCTATTTATATATATCTAAATTTTATTTGATTTTAGTTTTTTTAATCTTGTACTTATTAGGGTAGTAATTTAATTCAGTTAAAATTGGGGAAGAGGGGTATGTGTAATTTTTTTAAATCAAAATTGTTTACACTTTATATTGGGAGGGGAAGACTTTTTTGTATTTACCACTGTAAATGGGAGCACTGCATGAAAATAATTTCCTGCAAGGGATCGGTAAAGGAATTCTGATTCTGAAGCTGATATTACCCAAATTCTCAGTATTCATGGTGTTTAAGCTATGGTAGAAAATTAATTAATGTGGCATGAACTGCAACTGTCAAAACAAATTCTGTTTTGAAAAAGGTTATGTTAAGACACTAATAAATACTCAGTCGTTCGTAGCTAGAAAGATAATGCAAAATTATTTTTTCTTTATATCAAGTAGTAATGTCAACCCCAAAGTGTTGCTTTGACTCACGCACAGCTTCAGTTATTACACCCAGAAACTACATATTAACCCTAAAATCTTGGTGTAGTGATGGACTAAGACCTTCACTTTCGAAGATACATAAAGACATTGCGAAGATTTCTAGCGTTAAAGGACTAATGTCCCAACAATATCACGAAAAACGTATCAATGGGTTTCTCTTTAGATGCAATTAATACTGCAGTAGTGTATACACAGGTGTGTCTACAAAATCATTTAGATGGTTGTTGGTTGAAATCTAACTAAAACTATAAAAATACAGCACATCACTAGAGTCATAAAGTCTCTGTAGTCCATGTTATAGACTTCAAAATTCTTCTGTTAGTTTATAAATCACTAAATAGCTTAGCTCCATTATACATTAAAGATCGACTGTCAAGAAGGAACATCCCAGAACACTCAGGTCCCCTGTTTTCAACTTACTTTGCATTCCCAAAACCTGAACTAAACATGGAGAAGCAATTCAATTTTTATGCTCCTCTACCCCCGAGTACTTCTTCCTGACACAGCCCTACCAGACTAGCAGTAATTAACAAACACCTATTGGAACTCAGATAAACATCCTGAGTCGCCATTTTCTAACAACGCTCTGTGTATGTAAACAATGTATAGATGTGAACTGTCAACCAATTGCATTTCCAATTAGTATGGTGTTGATGTGCCAAAGCAAGAATGTCAGGAAGGGTCCAAGATTTTTAGAGATAGAGGCCAATTTCAAGGTGTAAGTTATTGTGATGCAAAATAAGGATTTTCTGTATAATTATTTTTGATGGATACAACATTAAATTAAATCTGAGTGTAATGAAGTTACTTTATTGTGCTATAAAATGGCACTCCATGCTTGGATAAAACATAATACCCCCCTTTAATAAATCGTTACATATCTGCTTAATTAGACATTTTAATGTAAGGAACAAATGCAAATTTAATTCCACTTAAGATGCAAAAATGTTTTACTCTTTTACTAAAAAGTTATAAACAATGGTTTTCTAACTGTAGAAAAAGTTAAGAAACCCACCTCTTAATTACCCCCACTGAATAAAAGTCCTGTTCAATGACATGCTTCCTGCGGACATGTATTTATTTATTTTTTAACACATCCTGTTCTGGCAGTGTTTACGATTGTTTCCCAAGTGCCAATGAAAGCTCAAAAGATTTAACTTTAATAAGTGCAACATTGCAGTTTACACTGCAATGCTTCCTTCGATAAATATGTATAAGACCTTATAGCTTGGGGTTTAGGTCAATTGTAAGAGTAACGAAGATCGATTTGAAAGGAAAAATTGGGGAAAACTGGTAAAGCATACTTATTAATATGTACAGTATTTGCTATTGCAGCCTAACGTAGAGAGTATCTGAGAGCACCTTATTATAAACACCAGCATTATTATTTATTATTTAAATAATGTAAATAAGGTTTTAACAATGAGAATGTTGTACAGTTAGTGTGGCGAACCGAAGACATATTCCCTGAAGCAGACATTGGAAGGGAAACATCCAAAAGCCCCCCTTAGCATGGAACTTTGGGAGGCACAACCCAACCTCACTAGAAAAAAATCAAAGGAAAGCCCCACGGCTAGGCCCAAGTAGATCTGGCAATGAATACAGAGACCCAAGACATAAGGGGAAAACCACCCCCCAGCAGGGGCCAACTGAGCCAGAGTCTCCATGCCCAGGAAGCAGTCACCATGGCCAAGCCAGCTCGGCATTGCCCCTATCAGTGTACCACAGTACTTTTTGCGTTACACCATGTACTTTCATTGTGCATTGGTGGCAAGTCAGAAATAGTAAGTTTGTCACACACCTTCATTAAATGTATTAAATTGATATGAAATAGGATTTAAATTTATAATCAAACAAGTATTGTGGCAATATACAGAGAGAGAGCAGTGGGCATGTGCCAACTTACCAACAATGTTTACTGCGTGTAACAGTGCCATTGGAAATGAGGCTCAGCACAGCATTACCCCAAATCTCTTCCATGTATTTCAACAGGTAATGTGTCAAATATTTAATATATTATTAAATTCTGTGAGTTTGACCGTAAGAAGTAAAAATCACACAGTAAAAAATTATAAAAGTGGTGAGCATGTGTCGATTTTCTCTTATTCTTATCACGTATACTACGTATATGTCATGATGACAGCGTGGGTGAGCAACTTTGCATTTATTGTTATTTTTCTAAAAAAATCACTAAATTATAATTGTAATTCAGAAGTATATAAAAGATTTTACTTTAGATTTATATTGTGTTAAATAAGATAGAAGGGGTTGTATTTAGCCAAAATGTGTTGAAATTGTAATTATTTATCAAAAAAATAAGAAAAATCTTTGTTACAGCAATTCTCAGCAATCTTGATGAACACATTAATTTTTACAAGATGATTAATATCGAGGTTAATTGCTAAAACTACCTTTTGCAAGGTAGGTTTATTACATTTCCCAAACTGAGTAAGAAGCTCAAAAAAGAAGAAGAAATTATTTTCCCTGGCTTGGAGACATAAAGCTGGAGGTCATCTTCACAGCGGGATATTTATGCCCAAACAACCTCTATTACCACCATGGATATAACTGTTAAATCTACACACAGGAGCTCAATTGTTACCAGGAAAAGAAGGCTTACAGAACATCCCTCTTAGGGGCCGCTATTTATTTTTAAGGATTTAGAACAACAATGATCTATTAGGACAATTGCTGAAGGGTAGGTGTAGAATATTTTAATCCATGATATAAATATTCTATCAAACTCAAATCTTGCTAAACTTTCAAAAAACTGTCTCACTCTCATTTGTTGAGAGCCTTCATTGAATGGTTTAGAGTGAATGTCCTATGAGTATACATAATGTTAAATGGTGATAATAAAATATATCTTTAACAAAGTCCATTTAATCAGGGGAGAATATTTCAACCAAGTGATTTACTAAGCACTGGGTTAAAACCTTAGCTTAGATTGCATAGTAACAATTTAACAATGATAGTTTTCTATAGAATGCATATTCCACATATCTTTGTCTTGTAAGGCCATAAGAGTCAGAGTATATGGCCACCAACAAAGGACTAAGTTGTTCAGAAAAAGTGGTGTAAAACTCATTAAGTAGACCAGCTGAGCCAGGAAATGTCCCAGTCTGCAGTGATTTAATTGCTATTTCAACCTCCTGGCAAGGTCTCACTAGCTGGAAAAGGTAGATGTCTGAAATAATCCTGTATAAGATGAGAGTTGCAGTAATTATTAGAGCTGTAAAATTCTTTATAGAGTTATTGAAAAGCATTATTTATCCCCCATTTACTACCGGTGACCCAGACATCCTGAGACTTTAATGTAGACTTCCTTCAGTAGTAGTTTTTCTGGTATATTTTCATTGTTTTAACAGTATCTCCCTGGCTTTATTACCATCATCAGAGAAGTAACTCGTATCTTTCAGCAATAGGTATCCCATATATTGTAAAGTAAGTAGATCATATTAAATGTTGTGCCTAGTTTTAATCATTCTTTACATACAAATTTTAAAATAGAACCTGTGTTTTCTTGTTAGCTATGTCATCAATCTGATCTGCCAAGTTGAATTGTTTCACCTCGTAATTCTAAAAACAGAAAGCCATTTCAGTTTTTTCCTGAAACCCACCCTCCTTGCTGCCTTACCAAACTAACTAATGTTACACTGAAAAATCATCATTAAGTGTGAAGATGGTTACAACTCCCACTCAGTTCTTTCTATATTAATGCAAACCTACTTACATCTCCAGCAGAGCCTTGGCACCCTTTACATCTGATCCAATTTGTAATTGTTTAATCCCACATATCTGCTGCTATTATTAGCCTGTATTTGTATAAACATTAATTTTGCTTCCAGATTTTTCCTATGAAATCATAAATAAGCTTCTCTGCTCTTTTTCTCCCTTTAATTCTTCTCCACTAGTTCCATCTTTTTGGGGTCTGGTCAACTCCGCCTGGAACTTGTGTGCCATTGGAAAGAGGCAGTCTCCCATTGACATTGAAACCAGTCACATGATCTTTGACCCTCACCTGACCCCTCTGAGGCTCAACACAGGAGGACGGAATGTAAGGCTAATGTACAAAAGTAACTTTCCAGTGGTATGGACAAACTGAGGAAAGGTTAAAGTGCAAGCAGGCTAATATTTTCTAGCAGCTGCTGCACAATAATGTACCACAGCAGCTAAAAACTGCATATCATTGTCTCTTATAATAGCTAATGTCTAATAACAGCTTTGTTTATGTCTGCATTCTTTATAATTAATGTTTCATTTGACTGCACTAGAATCAAGAGACATATTTTATACTTAATGACAGAAATTTTTCTGTGAAAAAGATCCATTCTGTCCCTATTCTTGTTGACCATTAGATTGTGACACTTTTTGAAGTAGTCTCCATTTTGTCATGCTCATTGGAAACTGGACCAGAAAAAAAACATGTTTGATTACGAGTTTTGCCGTCTGAAGATCAAATGGAAGCTTCCAGAGGGAAACAAGAAGGCCGAGTTTGGAGAATCGTATTGTAGTCATACCTTGAGATGTAGGTAAACCAGTGAGGAAATCAAGATTTATGTTGGACCAGGGAAGTGTGGGTGTTTTAAGAGATTGGAGAAGACCGGAAGGAGATTAGTTGTTTGATTTGTTTTTAGCACATATGGAATAGGACTGGATATACTCTCTGACATCCTCATGAATGCTGGGCTACCAAAACCTGTGAAAATGACTGTTATGGTATGACTGGAACAGGATGACATGAGAACTTTGCACGTGCATTTTGTTTTGTAAGAGATGTTGTAGAATCACACAGCGAGCTATCTGAAGAAAATTAGGATGTCATAAAATATGTAAAAACAGAAATATTTAGATAAACTCGGGGGATGTTGTTGATCAAAGCTCGGAAAACCGATGGTGCTTAATCCTATTTCTTCCATTAAAGGTACTGTTGTGTCTGGTAGGGAGAAATATTTGCAGAGAAATGCTCTACTAGCAATAACAAAAAACAAAAAATTGAACGGCTGAACATAAATGGTTGAAAACCTGATTTGAAGAGACTGCAAAGATATCAAACTGCACTGAACTATGCAAGTGAATCATTCTTCTCTGAAATCATTAAACAGATTAATAATTCCTCTGCCTCATTTGCCACACTTGACAGTTAAAAAAAAACAACCTGTGACTGAAAGATCATCAACATCCTCACCAGGAACCTGCAACGAATTTGCTAACGTCTTTACAGAGAAACCTAAAAAATAATTACAGGATATCAATTTTATGTACAATTACAAAAAATCTTATGCTAGCCGTACAAAACTCTCTCAAACCCTATATTTTATTTTATGCCTCTTGATTGAGAGAGTGTTGTTCTTTATACCAAAGTCATTTAGAACGATTATCATTGTGTACTGTCAAACCCATAACAATACAAATAATGGTAATATTTGACTAAATAAAACCCTTTTTTATCCACAATTTTTACATTTTACAATAATTACTTAATAATTTACTTACTAATATTTAATACTACCTGGTCTCCTGTAACTAGAGATTTTACCACCAGACTTTCTTGTAGTGTTGAATACTGTGATGTATCACAGGGTTAAACACCACATTATTCCTACAGACAGAATTGTCAACCACTAATCTTGACTGCTGTGGCGACAGTTGTTCACACAAGATATCATGTGCAACATCAGAAGCTTGAGCCTCTGTAATCCAAACCAGCAAAGAATGTAGGTCAGCTGGGCCAATGAAATCTCTGGATTATTTATACACTGTACCGGAGCTCATTTGCTTGAAAGGTTTATGCAAATCCAGGAAACCATTCTGTAGTTTATGATAAATATACAACAATTTTGACAAAGTATTACCACAACAGCTATATATATATATATATATATATATATATATATATATATATATATATATATATATATTGTTGTGTTTTTATCATTATATAAAGTTTAACTGATTTAAGATCAGCAAAAACCTCTGTGCATGTCAAGGATTTACTAATACTTCTGACCAACTAATGAAAGACTATCAACCGATGGGATATCATTTAAATACTTTTTCTGTTTGACTGTCAGACCATTTCCTGGCGACAGCGGGAAGTAATTCTTACACTATTAACACTCATCTCACCGCTACTGTGAAAACCAAGTGAAGCAAATAAATTCAGAGCTTGCCATCATTCCATGCAGATTAAGAAAAAGAAAGATTGGTCTACACTGCGTTTTTAGAGGCATATTTTAGCATGTGCCTTATACATGGTGCGCCTTAAGTATGGGTTCAGTACAGAAATAGACTCCGTAATTGAGAGTGAACCTTATGATCCGTTACGCTTTAGAGTGCAGAAAATATAATAATTAGGATCAGCTAAGGTTAATGAGTAAAGCTGTGAATATGATTGTTTTTAACAAGAGGATTTGTTGGTGTTCGCCAGGAGTAAAAGATGTAAGATCCAGGTTCGATGCAGATGATGATACTGAAGTGGAGATCTACCACAGGCAAGAGGGAGCTGAGGTCTGAGAAGCTAGATCGGTGGGGCAGACAGGTAACATGACAGAGGCTGAAGAGGAGTAGCTTTTCCTGTCATGTTCAGTAAGTAGGATATTGTTTATTGTAAGCTGTAGCCCGAGAGCTTGGTGGATATTAAACAAAGAGGGTTTGAGGGTAACTGGAGAAAAGAAAACATGGTTAAAAGCTCCTGGAAAAAAAGCTGGAGAAATTGTTAGCAGGCTTTTGTATGCCTTTACGGTTAACACTTAAATAGAGACTGAAGGCAAGTTCCTCTTTAACTACTAATGATGACGCATTCATCTGCATTCCTATGCGCGAATAACACTTCACCCCCAACAGAACTGGCATGTAAGCTTGACAATTCCTTGTTATATACTAACTCTTAATACTATCATTGGTATTAGGAGAACAGACACTCTTATTACCACCGGGACAATAAACATGTACCCTACCTCAAATCCATTTTGTGCTTCTATCTTCTACACTCATATTAAACCCAATTTTCCTTCTGTTGCATTTTCGCCATCACTTACCATCCAGACTTTACCAATGTCACACCAGATGTCCTATCAGGATAAAATGCAAAAGAATAAGCTCCAGAATGCACAAATAATTTCCCTAATTGACCTTTTAATTGCGATCTGAAGAGGATCATCCAGTGTGCCATTTTAGAGTTTTACCCTGGAGCACACTTGGTTCAATATGTTATCACCATGGTCTGACTTTTCACAGGATAACAGAGCATAATTCTCCGGTTATGAAGCAGTCAGTTGATCTCTTGCTCTCAACATTGGTAAGTTCAATATATTTATATAGCACCTTTTAAAACCACCATATTACTTTCGCAAGTGAAATTTCTTAGGATAACAAGCTGCTCTGCTGTTTTACCATTCTTCCTGGCAACCTCGAAACATAAAGGGACCTTCTTCCTAATGATCAAGTTCCTCTGGCAAATTTCCTTCTAATTTTTCCAAAAAGAGAAAAAAACAAATATTTGCAATGAGCCACTTAACAAATTTTGCTGTGTCCATGCTTGGCTCTGCAAATTGTTCTACAGTTTCAATGGAAGGCAAATAAATTAGGGACTAAAATCATTAAGATTAAAAGGATAAGAAAAGGGCCACAGAACCACTTGTTCTGAAAAGCAATAGTTTAACATTTCTGTGAATGCTCAGACAGTTATTGAAGGGGGTAAAAAAAACGTGCCACATTTTAAGTCTGTAACTTTAAACAGTGCGGACATCCCTTTATGACACAACACAGACATAACAAGGTGAACTCAAAAGCGGAGAGGTAGCGACCCAAAGAGTACTGTCCCAACTTGTACCAAATTCCCACAAGTTTAACTGTAAATACTTTAGTTAAAATAAATTTAAAATAATTTCTCAAAGACTTTTAGCAATCTATTTCCTCAAAATGCATACATACGAATGGAGCTGTACTGCTCTTTGCTTTGTACATTTTTATACTTACTTCAACACTTAATAAAAAATACATATATATACCCACAGTTACCTTGGAAACATTGGTGCCAACTCCCTTCAGATCGCTGACCAGTTCCTCCAATGTAGTTCTCATCTGATCCCTCAGTTTTCTTTGGATTGTTGATAAACCACGAGGTGAGATCTTCCATGGACCCCCAGTCCAAGGGAGGTTGACAGACATGTGTAGCTTCTTATATTTTTTAATAATTGCTCTAACAGTTTATCTTTTTTCACCAAGCTGCTTGCTAATTTCCCTGATGTCCTTTTCAGTCTTATGGATGTCTACAATTTTGTCTCTGATGTCTTTGGACACCATGTTAGACTCTTACTGATTGTGTGGGGTGGACAGATGTCTTTAGTGACCTCAAACAGGTCTTCTAATTTAAAATAATCGTAGTGGAGGTGGACTTTTTAAAGGTGGTCTAACAGATTGTTGAAGGCCAAATACTTATTTGCTCCAGTAACAAACAAAGTATTAAAAAATCAAGCATTTATTACAGATCTGAATAATGAACCCGAACAGAGATGGAATAGATGAAGAATATTATTTATTGCGGAGTACAATAATGGCAGAACAATACTGATAAACAGACCGTAAACGAGGAACAAACTGAGGAGGTAAACAACAATGAACAACTAAGAAACTAAACGGGGAACCCCAGAGAACTAACAGACAGGATAAAAGACGAAGGTAAATTAAGGACCAACAGAGGACGTGGGGATGATGTGAGGAAGCTGGTGTTCACAGGGGGTTAGCTAAACAACAATAACTAAAGCTGAGAAAAAACAGAAAATAACAAAAAGAATCCTGGGCCGGGAAAGATCATGACAACGTTGTTATTTCTGGATAGTTTGATTTTATATTATGTCCCCAACAGTGGACATTCACTTAAGATGAAAATGTTAGATTCCTGAATGATTTCTAAATGGGAGAAAATGCAAAGCTGCAGGGTGTTCAAATAGACATTTTGCTCGCTGTAGCTACAGTGGGTAGTTAACCTCATTAAGAAAATATCATCATTCATACATGAGCATGCATGCATTGCCCAGAATATGCAGTCATTAGCTAGGGCCAAATCCTATTTATTAAAATTTGAATGGAAATAATTATTAACTTCATAATGACTGATATTAAATTAGTCCCTGTCCATCCATCCATCTATTAATCATCCAACCCGCTTATCCTTGTGGGGGTCGTGGGGGTCTGTTGGTGCCTATCTCCAGCTCACAATGTGCTGAGGCAGGGATACACCCTGGGCAGGTCGCCAGTCCATCGCAGAAATTTGGTCTATCTAAAATATAAAGTGAGCCTTGCTTTTAGGAATTATAGGGTATCTTTACATCATATAACTTTTTAAAATTTGTGTGTTTCTGTCTTAGCAGCAGGGTTTGTTTATTTTCGTCACATTTTGAAGCACCTTCTATCAGTGAGATATAAATGTTTTATACTCTGCTGCCACTGCCTGCAAAACAGTAACAAGGCACTTTCACTGAATTGCATTTATGTTTGCATTAGTCTTTTGTGTGTGTGTTTTTTTTTTTTTTTACCAGAAACATACTGACAATAGCATCTCCAAAGTATTACAACCATGTTAATATTGTGTTGATGTAAGCAGCATTAAGTGAACTGAAATTGACAGAAAAACTAAAGTCTACTATTGAGACAGATCAGACTATTTTTGAGAGCATTTCCTAGCACCTGCAATATTGTTTCGTCATCCTGGCAATATCCATTATGAAACTATTTTCTTATGCTGCCAGGCAACTTGAGGTGATAGGCATCAGCTTAAGCAAACCTGAATGAAGAGGGGAAATGAATGGATCTTCTGTTACATTGTTTAGGCTTAAACAAATGGTTTTCTTTAGAGGTTTTAAACCTTGTGCTTTCATAGTTAGTTCCATTATTGTCTTGATGCCAGTTATTTGTCATTTTTACTGTCTCAACCTATTAATAGTTGAAAGATATCTCAGTTTTATGTGCATTTTTGGAGAGAACAGCAGTGCAGGGTGACAGCTTGAGAGACTGTGAGTGCTTAGGCCAAGATTCACCAGCCGGCCGGCAATATTCAAACAGTAAACAGCAGGAGGGAGACAATGAGCTTACATGTTCTCCCTCTGATTCTTTGCCTTTCCATCAGCAAAGATCATTTCATATTGTACTGTGGGTAAGGCAGACTAGATGTAAAGCCTCAGGCTGCTGACCATCCAGTCTGACAGTCAATGCTAATATTTAACCAATTTTCATATGAGGTGCCAGACATCTGGATGTTAAGCTACAGTAAGTCACCTTTTGAATTGTTTTACATTCTAAGCCTCACTTTAAATGTGTTACTTCACCTGTTTGTTGAAGAAACAAGAGAAGTTAGTTTACCTCTATATTGTGGATGTCTGAGAATCTACACTATGATAAAATGGTGACAGTCTGTCTCTTGTTTTAAATGATTGAAAAAGAAGAATTAACAAAAAATTATCTTCTTACATCTGTTGTCTTCAATGTGTGTCTAAAGTTTTTTTATGATAACAGAATAAGATAAAGCTTTGAATAAAATAGAAATATGTTATATATCTAAAAACTACTTGCAGACTAAATTGACTTAAATGTATCTTGTGAAGCACAAAAATCCTCTAAATGTTCTTTGATGGCAACCTGAGATGCTTTAGCTTCTACCTCAGTCATGGACACTTGTGATTCCACAAGTTTCTCTTCCAACAAATCAGGATATGCTACTGCCTTCTTCCCATTACACCTTTCTGTGTTTAAAAGTCACTTGAAGAGGCAGCTTGACAGACTAGATCAGAACAAGGCTGCAGGTCTAGATGGTGTCAGCCACAGAGTCCTCAAGGCCTGTGCAGAGCAGCTCTGAGGGATTCTGCAACACTTCCTAAGCCTTAGTTTGACCCAGGAGAGGGTTCCACTGTTGTGGAAGACATCCTGTCTGGTTCCAGTACCAAAGAAAACTCACCCAGCAGCCGTCAACAACTACAGACCGGTTGCCCTGACATCCCACATCATGTAGGTCCTGGAGAGCCTCTTGTTGGCTAACATGTGTAAGCTAACCAGCATATACCAGGACAACCTGCATTTTGCTTATACAACTGCATCAACAAATCCACTATAAACTGGACAAAGCAGGCAGGTCTGTGATGATTGTTTTCTTTGATTTCTCCAGTGCATTTACACAATTTGGCCTGATATGCTTCATTTTAAACTGTAAGAGAAACTAGAAGCGGCCTCAACAATCATCTAAAACAATAAGTACCTGACAAACACACCACAGTTTGTGAGATTGTGATGGTTAGTAGCACAAAAGCACCACAGGGTATTATACTCTCACCATTACTTTTCACTCTGTACACATCAGACTTCCAGTACAGGTAAGACTCCTGTCCTCTACATCTCTGAACAGTATCAGAGATGGAAAATAAGCTGAGTAAAAAATGGTGGCGGACTGATATGTGGCATGGTGTGGGAAGAATCATCTCATCTTGGATCTGATTTCTGAAGGAGACAATTGAAGATTGCAGGAGGAACCAGGTCAGATCAACCCCTATTTCCATCATGTGAGAAGAAGTGGACATGTTTGAAAAATGTAAATATCTCAGTGTTTATCTAGACAACAGAAAGTGAACCTGTCTACAAGAAGGGACAGAGCAGACTTTACTTCTCGAGGAAGCTAAGATTCTTCAACGTTTGCAGCAAGAGCTTAGAGATGTTCCAGAAGCCTGTGGTTGAGAGTGTCATCTCCTCTGCTGTCATCTGTTGAGACAGGAGCATCAGAGCCAGGGACCTAAATAGGCTCAACTGATAAAGTAGGCTGGTTCTGTTCTGGCAACAACTGTGGAACCTTTGGAGATGATGATGGAAAGAAGGATTTTACATAAAATCAAGAAAATTAACATCCTCTTAATAACACTGTCTTTGGAAAACAGATTTTCTTCAGCCAAATGTCTCGTCAGGCTTCTTTCCTGCCTACAAGCATCACCATCGATTACTTTGTAATTAAATGAGTTACCTCAACAATGTTTAAGTTCTCAGTGGGATAAGTAACATATATTTCATTTGATTTTGATTCTATTTGCACAATATTTGGAAACATGGCCAACACAGACTGAATAGCTTCCTTTCCTTCCTCTTTAGCCATTGCTGAACTACTGTTATAGGCAGAAAACAACTCTAAAACAGCATGGAAAGTCAACGTCATCACACACCACTCCTCATTTTGGCAATGTATAGTTTGGAGGAAGTGACTGAGAAGAGGATAAGATGGAAACTAAGGCCATCATGGAATAACACTATATTTCTCTCAATGCTGAGCTGAGACAGAAGTTCCTGAAGCTGTACACTGTTTAGCCCTGAGCTTTAAAGTGCTTTGAAAGCTCAATTGTGATTTCACCCATTAGGTTTAGCAATAACACAGCTCCAAACTAAAATACAATATTTCAAATTTTATATGATTACATTTTATTGTTTTTAGATTTGCTATGTCGGATAGAATTTTCTCTATAGGCGATTAAAAAAGCTATTTTAAATTCAGTTTGCCAAGTCTATTTTTCTTTTATACAGAGCCAATTTACAATATGTCGTTTCAAGCCACTTTGCAAGAAATATAATTTTATGCCAAGAAAACATATATTCATAGATTAATAGTTAGATTGTTACACAAATAAGTAGTAATAAAAATGTAATATCTAAATAAACCCAGCAGATTGCATCACTGACTTGCAAATTTCACATTACTGACTGGGGGTTTGAAAAGACACACAAATGGAAGTAGAGAAAACTGAAAAGGTTAACTGAGAACATTGGGTTGCTGGCAGCACCACCATCCAATGTCCCACTCAAGGAAGGTGTCTCCGCTAACAGAACGCCGGACCATTGAATTTTCTGTTTCTATGTATCACTGATGACACAGTACACACAATTAAAAGAAACAAAAGTTTTTAGTCTGTGTGCAATGAGTCCTTGACATAGAGCTATTATGCATAGTCTGAAAATATATGTAAGTTCCACAAAGCGGATTCGCCAAACCCTCAGGCCCCCACCCCCGTGAAGCTTAGTAAAGGACAAAGGAAGAAAGTAGCAGAGTGGTCAGATTGTCCTCCCGCAGTCTAAGCCTATAGCAGCATAACTATAGAAATAACTTAAATAGATTAATCCTGTAGAGTGATACATGAAGAAGGTAGAGCAAAGGAGAACCGTCTGCCTAGACTGAGTTCCTCCCCCAACCGGATAAAACTGTCTTCTCAGAGGGAAGTGAGTGGGATCCGGGGTTGTGAAGGCAGATGAAGCTGACGGTGGAAATCCAGGGAGGGCCACCTAGAGAGCTGGACGTCTTAGAGGGCAGCTGAGGGTGGAGCAGGTGTGTGGAACATGTTGATAGTCTACCAGCCAGGGTTTCTTGAGAAGAGAGGTACACAGAGGTGAAGCCGATGGTCTTACTCGCGATGAGGTTATTGGTGGATCTCTCAGGTTCTCTAAGAAACACAATTACCCGGGGCACACGGAGAAGTTTAGTGCAAGATATACGCAGAAATTAACGGCTTGATGTTACCACATGCTTAGATAATGATGAGGAGCTGAAACACTGGCAGCCAGTTCCTCTTATATAGCACCACATCCTCATGGACTGCAGGTGTGTAATTAGACGCCCCTGCGGAAGATGAGTCCCCAGCCAGAGCGGCAGAGAGCAGCCACTGGAAACGCCTCCCAAGGTGGAAACTGGATGGAAACAGTTATTCAACAAAACACAACCACATTTCCCCTAACATCAGCTTTGAATCTAGAAATGTTGTGTCTGCCTCACGGACTAAAGCTGGAAGCTGGTTCCACAGGAGAGGAGCCTGATAACTGAAAGATCTACCTCCCATTGTGCTTTAAGAGATTCTAGGAACCACCAGTAAACCTGCAGTCTGAGAGCGAAGTGCTCTGTTAGGGACATAAGGAGTAATCAGATCTCTGATATACGATGGAGCTTTATTAGTGAGGGCTTTATATGTCAAAAGAAGAATCTTAAAATCTATTCTAAGTTTGAGAGGGAAGCTTAAACTGGGGAGATATGATCTCTCTTTTTAGGTTTTATCAGAACTCCTGCTGCATCAGTCCTAGAGAGAATATTTCTAATTTGTGCTATATTCCTAAGGTGAAAGAAGGAAATCTTACAGACCTGTTTGAAATGGGACTTAAAAGACATTTCCTGATCAAAAATAAAACTAAGGTTCTTTAGTTTGTTACCAGAGGCTAACTTGATGCCATCTACTTAAAATTGTTGACTAGGCAGTATCTTCTTTTAGAGGTTCTGGTCCAATGTTGATAACTTTTATCTTTATAGAGTTCAAAAGCAAAGTCATTCATATATATTTTTTTTCAAGACATGCCTGTAATCTACCAAACTGATTAGATTCATCAGGATTTATGGATAAATACAGTTGAGTATCTTCATCATAACATTGGAAATTAACACGATGCTGTCTGTAACACAGGAATCCATCCATCCAAACCTTTAAACATTGTTGTCAGGTAGCTGAACCATTTTAACTCACTAATTTGGAGGTGAGGTGATCTGCTACCCTTGGGATGTGGAATTCCTCGCCTCTTTTTCTTAGGCTGAGTTGAGCCATCCTCCAGAGAACAGCTTCTTGGAAAGCCTAACCTCACAGGCTGACCCCTGGAGTGAACACTCATTCAATTTCATTGTTAAATGAATCTCATTCAGACATTCTGACTACATTTCATAAACGACTACTGTAACATCATAACTAAAGTAACTACATCCGGTAACTGTGTAATCTGATACTTTTTGTAGCTCTGCCCACACATTTGCAGTCTAAATTTATTTCTTTGTGATGGACCTTCCAAAGTGTTAACTTTATTGTTCCTTAGCCATTTTGGGAATAATTTGGTGGTGTGTTAAGTAGGGGTGCAAAATATATCACAAGAATAGCAGGTGCAGTAGAAGTAGCAGATGAAGGAGTGTTTGGGATGCAATAATTAATGGTTAAAAGTGGTATGAAATTGCATTTTACATGCTAGTGTGATATTTAGCCAGTTTGACATGTTCTCGCAGCATTAGATGCTCACCAATCATGTTGCCAAATAAGTAAAGATTAGAGAGTGAAGAAACCCAAGATTTAAACAAAGCAAACAAGAATAACTACATATGCAAATTATGTCATCATAACAATAACTCTAACATGTTTCCGTCTTTGTGTCAGAAATAAATATTTTTTGATTAGGAAGATAAATATTTCATCTTTAATGACGGTAAAGTTGTTTCGTTCGTCGTGACATTGGTGACCTTTATCCGCTCTGGGGTGCAAAAATCTTTGCCCGTGGACTCTCGTTAAAAGTTGTACATGCGCAGTAGCTCCTCTTCAATGCAAAAAGATAGGAGCATCCTGGGGCAAGCATCCTGGGGCAACATCTGCTGCGCATGAGCCAAAAGCACCTCCTCCCGCCACATCGCTGGTGTCACAGTCGTCTGTTATAAAGTGCAGCTGACTGACACGTCGAGTCGTTGGAGCTGGAGAGGATTGGAGAGTAGGAGAAATGGAGTAAGAAAAATTTTAATTAGCGAATTCCCTTAAAGCAATAATTTTTGAGTGGGGATGTACAAAAAGTAAACCTGTACATGTTTATATGTTTTTTTGATTTGTTTTTTCAGTTATTTCAAGCATTTTTATTGTCATACTACTTCACATTAACATGTTTGTGGTATTAAATTTATACTCAGATCCTGGTACAAATAAATAAATCAGTCAATCAATAAAAAACAAATAAATAATTAAATAAGTGTGATGAGTTGAATTAAGTCGACTGACGAGGGGTTTAAGTCTGACAGCTGCAGGGTAGAAACTGTTCCTGAGCCTGGTGGTGTCAGTGTCATGATCCCTGTTGTCTTGTGATATTTGTTTGCTTTGGGTTAGTGGTTTATGTGATCTGTGTTGTGATTAGCCAGCATTCTTTGTTATTTCTTGATAGCTTCAGCGTATGTGTTCATTTTAGTTTATCTAGCAGTTCTGTTATTTATTGTTGTTATTATTGTTAGTATTTTCTGTGTCCATTCCTCCCTGTCTCTTCATCTGTTCCACTCTGTTCTCTCTTTGGCCACTTCCACTTAATCACAGCTGAAGTCATTCAGGTAATCTAGTTCACCATTCACCAGTGCAATATTTAAACTCACTTCATTCATTCACTCACCGCTGGATCGTCCGTTACCTTACCTTCCTTGTTGTCTCCGAGCTCCATCTCCTGCTAGCCCTCTTCTCTCCCAGTAAATTCCCTTGCTCGCCTGATTCTCTGTTACTGATTTCTCTCTCCTCTTTGTATTTTCCGTGCATACTCAGTTTATTTCTTCAGTCGTTTGCTTTCCTCGTTGTCTCCGTTTTTTTCCTCGCGTCCCTCATTGTTGTTCAGTTTATTAGTTTGTTCTTGTGTAACCTTTTATTTCCCATGCTGCGCTGGTTTGTTTAAGTTTGTTCTTTCACGTTCTATAGTTCCCGCGTTTCACTTAGTTATCCGTTTCTTACTTTCTAGTTTAGGTTCAGCATCATCCCTGGTCAGCTCCGCATCACTGTGTTCTCTGTTAATGTTCAGTTCATTATTGGAAGAATGAGTGGATTCCAGGTTCAAGGGTTGTAACAGTGGCTAGTAGGTTGTTATTGCTATTGTTGAAGCTTGAAAGGAGTGGATCCACCGTGGAATATTGAAGAGGTCGAGTACCTCCTGCTGGGTACAAAGCTTACTTGATGCTGCTGATGCAGAGGAGGAGCGGCTGGCAGAAACGGAGAGACTGAATCTGGTAACTTAAACCGGTAGATACTTAGGTAGTGGCTGGAGAATCTCAACAGAAAGCTGGTTGCTCAGGTTCTCACTGGGAAACAATGAGATACGATCGCAAATGAAAACCCCAAAGGGAAATTGGGGAGAAAATTTGTTTTCTGAGGAGGGCTTGACGTTGCCACTTACAGTAGTACAACACTCAGGCACCTAAGGCCAACTTCTCTTATGCTGCCCATACTGACAAGCACCACAGGTGCATAACAGCACCTGTGGGTAATGATAAGTGTCTCCCAGCCGTAGAGGCAGAGCCGCAGCACCCTGAATGCCCTTCAGTGGATCCTTGGAGAGAAAAAGCAACAACACAACAAAAAGAAAACCCTGTTCCCTGACACGGACTAATGGTCTCCCTTCTACTGTGTGTAGCTCATTGTTACCTCTGATATTCCCTGCATGGTATAACCTCATTTGTAACTTGCTTCAGATTAAAACATTTACCAAATAAATAAATAAAACTTTTCAGACAATTACAAAGCCATGCAAAGCATGGTCCTTTTTGTAGATGTTAAAAAGCATAGTAATGTAAGTAATTATCAGAATGTATTTGAGAAACTATTTTGTAAAAGACTCCTTTATATTGAAGATGTAGAAAACCTTAACTTGGCTAATCTAAACATGAGATGTCTCTACTTCTTTAATTTTAGAAAGTTAACTGCATATTGACTTCTGGTTTCAGCTGTATACTTTAAAAAATGATCGTCCTCCTTAGTACATAAAGGTTGCAATTGTCTCCTAAAACTGACATGGAGTTGACAACTATCACAGCTGTAGTCTGACAAAACAGTGTAGATTTGACATTAGCTGGGCTTGATTAACATTTTTATGTTGGCATGGAGGTTTAGCCTCTTTACAAAAATACAAGGATCAAGAGGACACAAAGTGCAAAATACAGGCAAAAGTGGATCTAATAAAGAGTAAAGTGGATTCAGATCCAAGCAAATATTTCTTAAACTCTGGAAACCAGTGTTCAGAATAGTTAGAGACTCAGCTAGTTCCTTAATAGAAACGCAAAGTAACCTGAAAACTGTTAAGATATATGAAAGTTGACAAATACAACTATCATGACAGCAACTGCTGACAGCAACTGCTGTTACTGGAGAGTCACCTGGAATATACTGGTGGAGGATTTCTCTATCTTCTGTAGTGTGACAGGAGAGATACCTGCTATTAACCTTTGATACCTCAGTCATTTTAGCTCCTCATTTTTAGTAATATTTTAAATGTTATAAATACTCTTCTAAAATATTGATCTTTTTTTTCAAAATTCACTAAAATCTAGTTTATTTACAATGACAGATTTATGTTTACTTCTTATTTTATTTTTATTATTGTTTAAAGGACATTGATGGCAAATAACGTGGAACTGCAACCTTGCCAAAAACCATTGTCAGCTGTTTACATTGGAATATACGAATAGGTCAGCTGATCTGTTATGATCAAGAGAAAATAAGCAGCAGCTTTTTGTAGGAAGCAGCAAATGCCTCACAAGAGTTAAAAGCTTTATTTGAATATTTTATTTCATGATTAATGCTGGTGTGCATCTGCTAAGTGAGAGCGCATAACGTGGCCATCTGTCCTCGATTGCATGCAGGGAGATGAAAATCTGCAGTAAAGATGCGTTAGTGCACTGCAAAATGATATCAAGGACAAAACCAAACACATACTGATGTGTATACATGACCTACTGTGAAGGACACCTCATGGTGGGGTCAAACACATTAACACATTAAGGTTTATATCGTATAAAGTATATATGTTACCAAGCAATTTGGACATGTCTTTAGCATTCTCTTTAGCTTCATACCTAATACTAAATATGACAGTCAGCTGACAACCTTTTAGGCACAGAAACAAGCAGACACAGGAATGAAGATTTGAAGGATAGTACAGTACCTTGTCAAAGTACTCACTGCTTAAGGCTTTTACATTATTTTTAGCACATTGCAATAACAGACTTTCAACTATCATATTGAAATTAAATGTGATGCAAAGGAAGGGCTTACTGTAATTGAAGTAGATTTAAAAATGAACCCTTTTTACAAAAATGTAATATTTTTAGAAACTTTCCACCTGTTTATAATTCATTCTGAGTATACAGGTACATCTAAAATAATGTTATGGAAATCTCACATTTTTTTTCTAATTAATCATATGGATTTAGCACACAGAGTGCAATATATTAAGGCTCTGTTTCTTGCAATTTAGTTTGTTGTGCTATACAGAAATTAAAAACCCTATATTGATTGTTTCAGAAATTACAATATTTTGAAATAGTGAAATTTTGGAAACACATGTTGCCACACCCAGGACAGCTGATTTACTTCAAACACCTGCAAAGGTTTTCTGATCCTTTAAATATATCTCATTCTGGATCGGTGGTCACAATCATGGCCAAGACTGCTGTCTGTTAAATAGAACATGAACTGGACTTCTCCTAAGTCCTTTTTTTCAGATAAAAGTAAAGAATGCATATCATTTTGAAATTAAGTTCCCCTGGTGTGAAGGAGGAGTATAGATGACCAGAAGCAACATTGCTTGAAGTTTTCACAGACAGTGTTCCGGGTTGTGGTCCACGAGTTCTTTTAAGTCCACACTCAATTTTCTTCTGTTGACAAGCTACCCAACAATCAGGAGGACCTGAAGGTCACAATCGAAGCAAAGCGGGTTTCCATAGCACCTCATCAGAACCACAAGCTGACAACCTTCATGTCATGCTGCCTCAAACATGCTCTGAGTGCATCGCAATAAAAGTATTTTTCAGAACCCTGCCAGTTTTAAATACAGTTTTTTATTGATTTGATGTGATATTCTAATTTTTACTCTTATTATTCAGGTAAAAGAACAACAAAAAAGGCAGAAATGAAAGTATAGCTTAGTGAGTCAGAGACTTGAAAATAGTTTCAATGTTTGAAACTGTTTTCTCCCTAGACTGCTGTCCCTATTAATCGTTGATGAACCAAAGATAGTAATAAACACAAAATATTAGACATTTTGTTTATTAGTATGAAAGAGTGAAAGGGAACATATACACAGACAAAAAAACAGTATTCAAATAGAAACAAGTAAACAAACAAATAATAACAAAACAAACAACGGAGCCCAAAAACTAGCTGCGACTAGATTGCTCCTGAAGCATCCTTGGGAAACTGTGAAATGGCAATGAATCATACTTGTGGAGATATAATTAGTGGAATGCAGAGCAAAGACAGCAATGTATGCGGCACAAAAAACAAACAAATAAATAAATAAATATGAGGCAAACGATGTTATTAATAAACAGATCGGCACAGTTAAAGTATTGTGATTTCTAGAGTGTATTATTATGCGTGAGCAGGCAGAAGTTGTGATGTAGGTCTTACATGAATTATTCTCAGCCATGAGTACAGAGGGCCACTGCCACCCCCCTCCAGGAGCCCAGAGGGAACAGAGGGAGCACAAAGTCCAGGACCCCCGGGCCAGCCCACTGCAGGGACACCACGCACCCACCCAGAGGACCGCAGAGGGGGTGTGGGGTAGAGCCACCCTGCGGCCGTGAAGTAGAGCCCCCAAGGTACCAGGAGCAGCACCCTACCCGTCCTGCCAAGCCCCAGTCGCCCAGGCATGGGCCCAAATGCCCGAGTGCCCCCAGTGCGTAGCAGAGAGTTTAACTAGGCCATTAAAGTACGTCCACCTTGCTTTCTTCTCTCCATTCCTTTGTAGCCATAGTTGTATGGTTTTTGTTGTTTTGCCTGAAAATACAATGAGGAAAACAAGTATTTGAAGCCCCTGTGACTTTGCAAGTTATCCCACTTAGAAATTGTGGAGGGGTCAGAATCTTGGCATCTTATGTGTATGTCCACTGTGAGGGACATACTTAAAAAAAACAAATATCCAGAAATCACGATGTATGATTTTTAATTATGCCTTTAGAACCGTTCCGGGTCCTGCTGCTTAGAGGCTTGCTGCAGTGTCTAAGTAGATCTATACATGGGCCATGTTATTTAAGTGTCTAGAAAATGTATATAAACTAAAGTCCAGGGAAGTTTGAATAGATATAAAATATCCATCCCTTGACATATTATAAAAAAACTTTTCTCTGTTTGGTTTGGAGTGGTCTTTGTTTTTCATGCTGAAATGCTGACATCAGGAAATCCTACTAATGGCTTGAATGAGCTGGACTCAAGGACACCACAGAGGCACTCATACTGGCCGCAAAAGAACAGGCCCTAAACACCAGAGCAATAGAGGCTCAGATCTACCACACCAGACAAGACCAAAGGTGTGGGTTGTGCAAGGAAGCACTTGAAACAGTCTAGGACAGGGTAAAATATGCAGGCAGGGAAAGTATACATGGAACGGCATAACCAAGTAGCAGGCCCAGTGTACAGAAACATCTGTGCAGAATATGGACTGAAGGTCCCAATATCCAAGTGGGACATACCCCTAAAGGTGGTAGTGAATAACTGAGCTAAGATCCTGTGGGACTTCCAGATCCAAACAGACAAAATGCTTGTGGCGAACCAGCCAGATATGTGATGGTGGATAAACAGCAGAGGACAGCCATTGTGGTGGATGTAGCAGTACTAAGTGTTTGCAACATCAGAAAAAAGGAACAAGAGAAACTACAGAAATACCAGGGCCTCAAAGAGGAACTAGAAAAGGCCTGTAGCGTGAAGATCACAGTGGGACCTGTGGTAAGCAGTCACCCCCAAGCTGAGGCAGTGGCTAAAACAGATCCCAGGAACAACAACAGACATCTCAGTCCAGAAATGTGCAGTTCTGGGCACAGCGAAGATACAAGATACTGCAGATCCCTCAACCTCCCAGGCCTCTGGTAGACGACCCGAGTTTAAGAATGAGCGGAGGTTGAGAAAGGAAATTTTATATATATATACCGCCACAGTATTAGGAACGCCTTGCTAGTACCGGGTTGGACCCCCTTTTGCCTTAAGAACTGCCTTAATCCTCGTGGCATAGATTCAATAAGATTCTGGAAACATTCCTCAGAGAGGTTGGTCCATATTGACCTGATAGCATCATGCAGTTGCTGCAGATTTGTCAGCTGCACAGATTTGTCCATGATGCCAAGCATCCCAAAGGTGCTCTATTGGATTTACATCTGGTGGCTGTGATGGCCGTTTAAATACAGTGAACTCATTGTCATGTTCCAGAAACCAGTCTGAAGTGATTTGAGCTTTATTACATGATGGCGCGTTATCCTGGTGGAAGTAGCCATCAGAAGATGGGTACACTGGTCATAAAGGGATGAACATGGTCAGCACCATAATCAGGTAGGCTGTGACGTTGCAACGATGCTCAGTTGGTACTGATGGGGCCATGGAGTGCCAAGAAAATATCCCCCACACCATCACACCACCACCACCTGCCTGAACCGTTGATACAAGGCAGGATGGATCCATGCTTTCATGTTTGTGATGCCAAATTCTGACCCTACCATCTGAATGTGGCAGCAGAAATGGAGACTCATCTGACCAGGCAAAGTTTTTACATTCTCCTGTTGTCCTATTTCAGTGAGCCTGTGGGACTTGTAGGCTAAGTTTCCTGTTCTTAGCTGATAGGAGTGGCACCGGTGTGGTCTTCAGCTTCTGTAGCCCATATGCCTCAAAATTGGAAACCTTGTGCGTTCAGAGATGCTCTTCTGCATACTTTGGTTGTAACGAGGGGTTATTTGAGTTACTGTTGCCTTTCTATTAGCTCCAACCAGTCGGAGCATTCTCCTCTAACCTCTGGCATCAAAAAGGCATTTTCGCCCACAGAACTGCCGCCAACTGGATATTTTCTCTTTTTTGACCATTCTCCGTAAACCTAGAGATGGTTGTGGGTGTAAATCCCAGTAGATTAGCAGTTTCTGAAATACTGAGACCAGCCCGTCTGGAGACACGTTCAAAGTCACTTAAATCCCCATTTCCCCATCTGATGCTCGGTTTGAACTGCAGCAGATTGTCA
>JAVLVB010000509.1:204357-215171 GCA_032876305.1 Orestias chungarensis | reverse complement strand
ACACCTGAGTAACAACCTCTCCTGGAGCAACAACACTTCCATTCTGGTCAGGAAAGCGCACCAGAGGCTCTACTTCTTGAGGAGGCTCAGTCGAGCTGGACTCGGGAGCTCAGTCCTCACCTCCTTCTACAGATGTGTGGTGGAGAGCGTCTTGTGCTCCAGCATCAACGTGTGGCATGGAAGCTGCTCTGCTGCAGACCGGAAAGCTCTGCAGAGGGTGGTGAAGATCGCAAAGAGGATTGTTGGAGTCAGCCTCCCCAGCACCACAGACAACTACACCTCCAGATGCAGGAAGAGGGCCACCTGCATCAGGAAGGATCCCACCCACCCAGCACACTCACTTTTTGTTCCGCTCCCCTCAGGCAGGAGGCTGCGGAGCATCAAGTGTAGAACAACCCGTCTCAGAAACAGCTTCATTCCTGAAGCTGTGAGACTATTGAACTCATCCTGAACAAACCACTGCATGGACTACAAATTTTTACTATACCCGCACTTGAATACCGTATATTCTTATTTTATTTATTTTACTTACTTTACTTCGATTTATTTATTTTAATTTTTTTTACCTTATTTTATTTTATGTATTTTAATATTAGCTCTTGGGTGGAACAGTACCGTGAGTATATAATTTCGTTCCACCTCATGTATCATCATGTATGTTGAATGACAATAAAGTCTCCTTGAATATTTGAATCCTTGAATCCTTGAAACTGATGAAATAAGTTATTTTATCGTTTCGTTTGGGCCAACACCCATCTCCTTGATTCACATGCCTGAGGCACCATCAGCACTTGTAAGGTTTGACCAAATGAGATGAGATTCTAATCAAAAATACCAGAAGTGCATAAAGACTATTCTCTACTCTTATTTTGCCGTTAAATGGTCTCAAGCATAGCAATTCCTCCCAATGACAGTCTCCTTTTGGAAACCTCCTCCGAACTTTGCCTTCATCAACCTCAATGTTGCAGATCTGTCATTAGCTGCCCTTTCTAAAGTTTTCCATATGCCTCATTATTGTTCAATCAGACAACGATAATAATTTTAATTGTTAATTGTTGCATCCTGGTCAATGCCACTGTTGAATCAAAAAGGACACCATTTACTGCTCGGAGTCTAAGAAAGGTTTTTTTTCTTTTCTTGCTCCAAAATGTATGCAATCTCAAAAGATGCCTTTGTTAAACATTTTGCTAGATAGATAGTAGATAGTGTTCTGCTGATGAGACAAAGAGGATTTGTGCTATGAAAAACCACCAAGAATTCATTGGTCCATTTCTCTTAAAACTTTTTATGCTCATTTTGTTTTTTACTCAAAACACCTGCTGTCACTTATGTGCTTTATCCTCTCCAACATCGTTATGTGATTCTTTTCTTCTTGTTCGAATTCCTGATCCTCACCATTTCTTCTGTCCATTTTTATAAATCCCTAGTATTTCCCTTCTGAGTATGTTGCAGCAGTTGTGAAATCAATACCTTACAAGTGCCACATCTGTAAAGTATTCTACAGGGCTGCATACTGAGAGAGCTGACATTGCAAATACTTGGAATGTAGAGGGCTGTCAGGGTTTGAGTTGTTTCAGGTTCTCCACTGGAGGTCGCCAGAGCTCCTAGCTGGCTGGAGCGTTGGCCTCTCCTGTGCAGCTCTGCATCACCTTGATCAGCTGAGCAGTATATAAGGAGCGGTGGATCTACTTCTCGTCGCCTGAGTGTTAAGTTGCTACAGGTAACATTATGTTCCTCAGAGCCAATTCTCTAGGTTCTCGTTTCTAAGTTGTCTAAGTAATTCTCCAGTACTCTCAAGCTTCTCGTGAATTCTTTGATGTTTTTTTCCCTCTTGTGTTTTTCCATGTTTCCCTCCAGCCCTCATCCTCTCATCTGCCTGTTCACAGGATCATCTCTAGTGCCACAAACTCACGTTTTCCGTTGCCGTCATCTACCTCAGTCTTGATCACAACTTCTCATCTCAGCTTGATCTGCACGCTCCAGCAAATAACCACCTCTCTGCCACGAACCTCCTAGACACCCAAACCACCAACAGTTTCCTGGATCTCAAGCCCACTCAGTCCTCCTGGCGTCCCCATCTTCAGCCCAAGTAAGTCCGCCTTCCATCTTAACCACTCTCGTCTGCCTCAGCTCACCAGCTCTGTCTCCTCTCCAGAAGCCGCCCGGTCTCCCGTGTCGTTCCAGCCGTTTCCCTGCCTGTGTTTTGCCGTTTCCCCGCCGGGACGCCTTCAGGACATACACACCACAATTCATTCAATAAACTTTAAATTACTTTAAGTCCTGAGAGTTCTCTGTTTAAGGTGGGTCAGAAGACTGAAAAATATATGAATAGGGCATTATTGTCAGGTATGGGAACTTTGGTTGGGTTTGTCTGTTGTTGTTCCTCTTGTCTTCACCAGAAGGTGTTTGGAGGCAGCCTTCCCTGGGGCTGCTGAGCAGCAATTTAAAATGATGAACCTGTGGAGGATGAGAGGAGCAGCCATGCATTCATTCGGTGCCCGAGCATTACCTACCATGTGAGCAGATGCTACTTGTGTTATGTTCTCTCATGTTGTCCTAGTAACGTCTCGTGTGTGCAACTTCAGGTATCCTCTGCTTGAGGATACCTCCTTTGGAAGTCACTTTCAAGCCATGTAACAAACCTGCAAGAACCTACCTTCAAGACTCATCCATCTCTGGCTGCAACCACTCTATGGACCTCTACATAACCAACGCCGCACTAAAACCTCCGGATTCTCTCATTTCTCCCTGGCGTCTGCACCCTGGATTCCAAATATGACCCACTCTCATTAAAATTTCTCACCATCCTGGAATTCAGCTCACCAGCCTTCTCCCTCCAGAGCTCCCAGTTCCCATTCAGTCCTTGACTTGAACATTCAAATAAATCACTGTAAATAAATCACCTTACCTGATTTTGTGTCCTTCTGATTTCTTTTGTGGATATGGGTCAGAGTCCTGGATAAAAGCTTGACAGTCATGATTTTATAGCAATTTTCTGAAAATTCAATTGATGTTAACAGAAGTGTCTTAGCTATGATGTCGGAACGGAGCACCTAATAACGTTCCACATGATTTGTATTCCTGTCAATGGATGAAGTATGCATTCTTCGGACCACATAAGCCAGATGTGAATGTCAGCTAGGGGGAAGAGACTCAAAATGAGGGCACACGGTGCTGGAATGGACTGGTTTTATCTGAGCAATGTAGACAGGGGATAAAAAAGTGAGATTGATGAAAGATATAACTTCAAAAGTACCTTTAAACCTGTGTGAAAGTTTCTTGGAGATGGAATTTAATAAAATACCTCGTGATGACAGCCATACCTAGAATTGGTGTTCTTTTCCTGTTTTTTTGTATTTTTGTTTTTTTTTGGTTGTGCTCTGTTTTGCATTGAAGGGCAGAGGCTGTCTCGGTTCCTTTCCCTTAGCAGATTACCGTTTTTGCTACTATTACCACTACTACTATTAGCTCATTTAGGTGCTCATAATCATTGATCAAGGCATATATATATATATATATATATATATATATATATATAAACATCCAATACACTTTAAATATATGGTAGCATTAAACACTTCTCTAATCACTTCAACAGCTTTGATTATCATGGTTAAACGTGGAGAAACAAATATTCCCTTTTTCTATACAGACAGAATAGAAACACTGTACTGAACAAACTATAGCTCCAGACAGGCCTCAAATATTGAGGCCAAAAATCGGTAAGTCAAGGTCACCACCAAAAACCTGTGGCTTAAAGAAGCATTTGATGGAGCTACTAGCACTTATTAGAGGTTAATAAGGGTCACCGTTTGTGTTAAGCCGTTTTTGACCTGTGTGACATGCTTTTGTCACAGTGAAAGGATTTTGAACCTAGGGGATGCCTAGGAGCATCCACACACACTGTTACAGTGTAGTATCTTGATATGAGGCCACACTTGTCGTAGGTCCTGTTGTGAAAATTTCTCGAAACTAAATAATACACAGTCAGCTGTCTATTTAAACGAAGTATAAGCAACTGAATAACAGCAGCTTACATTGTAATTGCAGATGAAAACCAGAGTATTGATCAAACTCTTAGCATATTTCCTATGTGCTGAGGCACATGGTGTACAGGCGTCCCACGGTTTAAGCAGTGGTTAGCTGCAGGCCGCCAACTGTGGGTAAAAAGCTTTGCAGAATATGTTTCTAGGCTTCCAGCAATTAAATGTTTTTCATCTCCTACTATTACCTTTATTTAAGTCTTTCCTTGCTTTTTTATGTTTTCTGTTGTGTAAAACCCCCTGTCAATCATGGCAAATGGCTGCTTGTACTCGGTTCTGCTGACAGTTTCTTCTTGTTAAAGGCACGTTTTTCCTCTCCACTGTAGCTACATGCATGCTCAGTATGACGGATTGCTGTAAAGTAAAGCTACTGTTTCGGTCTGCTGATCCAGGAGGAGTGAATGCTGCAAGTCAATAATTTGATGCCATCTGCTGGGTTTTCTTAGATTGGAAACTTTTAAAACGTATTTCTTTTTAACATTTATGTACCATTGTAAGAAATCATTTTCCTTCTTAAGCAACTTAAGCCGACATGTGTTGTAAATTGGTGCTATATTCATAAAGTATATTGAATTGGCAGGGCACCTGACTGTATCCAAGCCTTTCATTACGAAGTGCAATGTTAATCATTGAATTTAGGGATGTAAAGTATACTGCAATCGTATAGCAAAGATTTATTCTGTGAAATATTGAATCATCCATCTGTTTGGCAATTCAGAGAATAAGTGGAAGTTGTTAATATCCCCAGAGTTCAAGTAAAAGGAACTTTTAACTGTAATATTTTTATTCTGACAGCTATTTGGAAACTATGTGTACATGGCCATTTCCTGTTTCAAAGTGTTTGTGAACAAGTGTTCAAAATGAAATCCAGTCCTTACCTCAATCAATAATTGTCATAATGAGCGGTTACCAGGACTGTAAGGCAAGCAACAACTACGGACACTCAAACAGTTTTAACAGATTTATTTATTAGGAGAATGTACTGAGAGCGTGTGGAAGGGCCTCGATCTGCGACTGCAGGGAGGAGCCGGGCCAGCAGAGGAACTGAAAAGAACGAGCGGGTAAAGATGGAGTAACGAAGGGAATGATGGAGTAACCTGATGGTGACTTACGGTCTGCAGGTTAAGGTAAGCAGAGGAGAGTTTATGGGGGGGTTCCAGGTGGAAGGGGTTCCAGGATGAGACTGAGGGCGAACAGGCAGCAGCTGAGTGGAGGGCGTGACGTACCCAGATGTAGGACCCAACGGAGCAGCAAGGATCGGATAATTCCGGTGAGTCTGGTTCAGAGAATGTTCTGCTCGGATTCACTGTGGAGGAAAGAACAGATAGAATGGAGTCAGAACAGGGGAAACACCGAGAAAAACCACTGACAGCTAGAGAGTACCACTGTAGAAGCGGAAACATCTGGCATCTGCTCAGTGAAGCTGCTCCTCTCTTAAGGACCTCGCTGATTGGTGGTGATGAGTAACCCTGCCAAACCCAACAATATTGGCTTCTGAAATTAGTTGAATCTGTTTGATTTAGCATCATACTGAGGAAAGAGAAGCTGGTTTGGAGGCTGATAAGAGGGGAACTACTCAGGACATGCCATGTGAAAGTGTAGGAAAGGTGAAGGACTTGATAAAGAGGCTAAGATCATTGTGTTCCTGGTAAAGAATCCTAAGACGAACTCATCCAAGCAAATCCCCATAGGGTTACAGATGCTACCCAATAGAACACACCTCTATGATAAGGCACCCAGTAAGAAGGCACCAACAGAAAGAAGTGTGGATTCCTCGCAGAAGACTTTAGTTCGAGACTAGAGACATACAATTAATACTGTAGATTGAGAAGAGGACCCCACGACACACAGTACTGTCTTGTAAGAAGACTGTACACATAAGTTTTCCAAGTATGGGCTTCCAGAGGTGCATCTCTCATCAACCATTATTTTAACCTCAAAACTACAAAAAACTTGATCAGTGAGGTGCCACTAACCCACTCAGAGAGAAGATAATGCACTAAAGTTTGCGATTTGTCAAAGACATTGTCATGTCGGGTTTTAAATTTCTGACCCACATAAACAGAGACTCTCAGAAGAACGGTAAACAATAATTTATTTAGGGAGGTGAAGGGAGAAGGGGAGTCCGGCGGTGATCCTGCAGCGGCAGTCAACGGCAGTGAGTGACAGCAATGAGTGGCGGAAGTACACGGGAAAACCAGGAGCACTTCGACGAGGGAGACCGGGAACCTCTGAGAGCGAGGACAGGCAAGGTGAGTAAGACTGATGATGGTTGAGAAATGAACAAGGAACGATCTTACTGGTTTGGTGGATCTTTCGTGTCGCCAGGGGGAATGTCCGGGTTGAGTTTTCCACTGATGGAGAGATGTGGTCCGGGGGGGTCTGACCAGCTGGTGGAGTATGCTGGGGTAGGCAGATCGAGCAGAGCCAAGAGGAGTGGGAGTCACCTGATGGATGATGACCGGGGAGATTCTTGAATGAGGTGAGAATGAAGCAGTGAGTAAAACTTGAGGTGAGACACAAGTGTAGTTAGAGGTGAGGGGAACAAAAATCATGAAGCACAAAAACAGGAGACACGGCTTGGGTTCAAAAACATTCACGAGGGAAAAAACTACTACGAGCTACGATAACACAAGGAAGCACTAGGAATTAGCGAGGCACTGAGTCTATGGTTTAGCGATGGTAACTAACACTCAGGCCACGAGTAGTTGATCCACCACCCCTCTTATACTGGCTCCGCTGATCAGCGCCCACCCGAAACACCTGGGCAGGACGGAGCTCCAACCTGGAAGACTGCACTGGTGACCCCCCGTGGCCACCTGGAGAACTGAACAGAAAACTCAACCTGACAGACATCTCCAAGTCTAAATCTACAAGTACATCTACGGTTGCGTAAAATCTGTCTCCCAAAGCCTGCAATTAGGTTAGATTACGTTTTTATGGGACAGGATAGGTGGATCCAGATTTTTAGCTAATATAAGGACAAAGACTGTGCCTATTATTACAACTGTATATGAAGGGTCACAGATGGAGGATCAAGAATTAATTTATTTATATAGAAGGAAAAAATTATTAAAATCATAAACAAATCAGTAAAACAAAAAAATTTCCAATCTAAGGAAACCTAGCAGAATACACTGAGTCATTGATTTGCATCATTCACTCCTCTGGAATCAGCAGACAAAAACAATGGCTTGTGTTGTGAAAGTGCATTGAGACGACACCTGTTATAAATTGGCGCTATATAAATAAACTGATTCTTGATTCTTGTTGCTTGTATTAGCAATCCCTCATACTGAGCATTCCTGTAGTGAAAGTGGAGACGAAAAACTCCCCTTTACAAGGGAAGAAACCTCCAGCAGAACCAGGCTCAGTACAAGCAGCCATCTGCCACGACCGACTGGAGGTTTGAAGAGACAGAAAACTAAATTAGAAGCACAGGATACTGAAATAATAGTGTTTATAGCAGCAGTTCTAGAACGTCACTGGAAGCATCTCAGCCAATGTTCTCATCCAAGAAGCTGTCTCAGCTAACAGAACGCCAGCCCAGGTGTGGTTACTATGGAGAGAAGAACACTAAGAGAAATCAAAAGGTTAACAAGGTTGAAATAATGGTAACTAAGTAGATTGGACAAAGGAAGAAAGTAGCAGACCGAGCGGTGGTCAGATTATCCTCCAGCAGTCTAAGCCTATAGCAGCAGAACTATAGAAATAACTTAAATAACCCTGTGATGTGAGACATGAAGAAGGTAGAGCAAAGGAGAACCGTCTGTAAAGACTGAGTTCCTCCCCCAACCGGATTAGGCTGTCTTCTCTACCTCTTCCTAACGATAAACTTTATCAAACAGGAAGGTTTTAAGCTTAGATTTGAAACTAGACAGGGTGTCTGCCTCACGGACTAAAGCTGGAAGCTGGTTCCACAGGAGAGGAGCCTGATAACTAAAAGATCTGCCTCCCATTGTGCTTTTAGAGATTCTAGGAACCACCAGTAAACCTGCAGTCTGAGAGCGAAGTGCTCTGTTAGGGACATAAGGAGTAATCAGATCTCTGATTTACGATGGAGCTTTATTAGTGAGGGCTTTATATGTCAAAAGAAGAATCTTAAAATCTATTCTAAGTTTGACAGGGCGCCAATGAAGGGAAGCTAAAATTGGGGAGATATGATCTCTCTTTTTAAGCTTCATCAGAATTCTTGCAGCGTTTTGAATCAAACTAATGACTTTTAACTGCATTTTGCAAACGTCCTGCTAATAAAGAGTTACAATAGTCCAACCTTGAAGTAACAAATGCATGGACTAGTTTTTCAGCATCAATCCTAAAGAGAAAATTTCTCATTTTGGTGATATTCCTAAAATGAAAGATCTGTTTACATGGGTCTTAAAACACATATCCTGATCAAAAATAAAACCAAGGTTATTAATTTGTTAGCAGAGGCCAATTTGATGCAGTTTCCTTTTGTAGAGATTCTGGTCCATAGATAAGAACATCTATCTTTTCAGTCTTCAAAAGCAAAAAGCTTAGAGTCACCCATATGTTTTTAAGACATGACTGTAATCTACCAAACTGACTGGATTCATCAGAATTTATAGATAAATACAGTTGTGTATCATCAGCATAACAGCGGAAATTAACACCATGCTGTCTGATGATTTTACCAATAGGGAGCATGTATATAGTAAATAGAATTGGGCCAAGTACAGAACCCTGTGATAAAAAATTTGTCATTTAGATGAACAAACTGGGATCTATCAGACAAATACGATTTAAACCAGCCTAGTGCTGTTCCCTTGATCCCCACAGTGTGTTCGAGCCTTTCTATGAGGATATTGTGATCGACTGTGTCAAAAGCAGGACTGAGATGTAACAGAACTAGAATAGACACGAGTCCATTGTCTGAGGCCATGAGAATATCATTAGTGACTTTAAGGAGAGCTGTCTCAGTGCTATGATGAACTCTGAAACCTGACTGAAATTCTTCAAATGCTCCCTCAGTTGATTAGCAACAATTCTTTCAAGGATTTTAGATAAAAAAGGAAGATTAGATATGAGTCTGTAATTCATTAAGTCTTCTTGATCAAGAGAAGGTTTATTAAGTAGGGGTTTTATTACAGCTACCTTAAGAGCCTCTGGCACATAACCATTCACTAATGACAGATTAATCATATCCAAAATGTGGGTATCAGTAATAGGAAATACTTCTTTAAACTATTTGGTTGGGATTGGGTCCAACATACAAGTTGTAGTCTTAGATGAAGAAAATGTTTTTGAAAGCTCAGAAGGCTCAACTGGATCAAAACACTTCAAACAAACAGAGATCATGATGTAGAGCTACATTCAGTGCTTCCTCACTTACTGAGTTGGTAGATATGTTTGGCAGAAAGCCTTCAATTTTAGTTTTAATAGACTCGATTTATTTAGTCTTAAAAGACTCATAAATACATTACAGCTACGAGCTGGAAGAATGGATTTCACATAAGTTTGGCAACTGTTTTAGAAAGAACCAAGGATGTCTTATTATCCTCTATTATTAATGTAAAATATACAGATCTAGCTTGGCGAAGGGTCCTTTTATACAAAAGCAGTTTTTCTATGATAGATATGACTCCTCTAGAAGTGAAGAGAACAATTTGTTTTCCAATTTCCCAGTGTTCTCCTTAAAGGTACAAAGTTCTAAATTAAAACAGGGAGCCAACCTCCTATGAGCAATCAGGTTCCATTTTAAGGGGGCTACGTTGTCTAATGAAATACGCCATTATGACGTAACAATATGAACGAGAGTATCAACTTGTGTAGGGCAAGATATTAAATTGCTGCCCTCCAGTGTTTCTCTGAAGTACTAAAGAAATTAAAGATGGAATGAATTCTTTAAAAGTTGTAACAGTATTGCCTTATAGAAACTTTATTTTATTTTTTGAGTACGCGTCTTTCCCCCTCTTCTTCAGCAAAAGGTCTAAAGTGTGACCAAGAAAGTGGGTAGGTGTCTGTATTTTTTGTGTGAAGCCAATAGCGTCTAAAATGCTAGTAAATGCTACATTTAAGCTCTCACTTTCTGCATTAACATGAATGTTAAAATCTCTCTCTATAATGACTTTATCAGTGTGTAACACTAATTCAGATTTTTTTTCTGAGATCTAAACGAGAAATTCAGAGTAAGGTCCTGGTAAGAGTAAGGACAATACAAAACAAAAAACACAAGTAATTTAATTATTTTAGAGGTTGGATGAGGCAGGCTAAGGGTTTAATGTTCAAATGAACTATATCTATTAGTAGGCCTGGGATTAATTAATAAAGCTGCTTCCTACTCTTCAATCTCTCCCAGTACTTCGGGGACTGTGAAAATTAAAATAATTAGAGGGAATTGATTTATTGATAATAAGAAAATCCTCTTGCTGCAGCCAGGTTTCAAAAAGGGGTTAAAAAGCAAATCAATTTGATTATCATAAATCAAATCAATGACTAATAGACTTTGAAGAAAGAGATCTGGTGTTCAATAAGACACATTTAATTGTTATCCATTTTGATTTAAACCAAGTTGGTTTTATCATTGAGAGTTTTAGGATTTGCACGTTTTAGATTTATCTTTAATCTATTTTTCTTTTGGCTGTGGGCATGACACTGTTTTAATGGGATAATGGGTAGGTAACAGTAGAGAAGCTGAACAGGAGTTCAAAACTACAAATCTGCTTCCTGGTCTGGATGTTGGTTTGTCAGTAATTTGGGGAATTAAAACATTCTGCCATATTTCTAGAAAGAATAGCTGCTCCGTCCAAA
>JAVLVB010000509.1:172810-190562 GCA_032876305.1 Orestias chungarensis | reverse complement strand
TGAGCCTGGTTCTGCTGGAGGTTTCTTCCTGTTAAAGGGGAGTTTTTCCTCTCCACTGTCGCTACATGCATGCTCAGTATGAGGGATTGCTGTAAAGTCAACGACAACACAAGCCATTGTTTCTGTCTGCTGATTCCAGAGGAGTGAATGCTGCAAGTCAATGACTCGATGAATCTGCTGGGGTTCCTTAGATTGGAAATTTTTTCAAATTGATTTGTTAGAATGTATCGTTGATTTTAATTGATTTTTTGTAAAGTGCTTTGAGACGACACCTGTTGTAAATTGGCGCTATATAAATAAACTGATTCTTGATTCTTGATTATCTGGGTATGGTAGAAGTTCTTAGTAACACAGATTTAAACTAATTTATGAACAATATTTGAAGAAAAATGGGTCTATTGTGCATTAAAAAATAAGTTTCAGATTTTTGCATTCAACTCACACAAAAATGTTCACCCTGCAGTCGTTGGGTGGATCAGAAATAGACAAGAAGATGAGTAAAGAGAGCTGGCAGACCACTTTGTACAACAATCTTCTTATCTTAAATGTATATACCTCAGTGTTCAGAAGACTTATCTGTTATGCTTTCTGCACTGGCAAAAGTCTGGGTATGCTAACTAGTAAAATCCAAAAATGTTGGAACTGTATGCTTAAGCTTAACTTTGTAACTTGTTAAAAACATAATGCACTGACTGATTTTCCCACAGATGCACTCTCTACGCCTCCTCAGCCAGAATGAGCCATATAAGATTTTCCTGAGTATGAGCGATAACACCAGGCCTGCCCAGCCTCTGCTGCAGCGCTGCATTCGAACCAACATAAACTTCAACAAACAGGGCCGTGACTGCCCGAACAACCGTGCCCTCCGCCCACAGTACAGAGGTAATCTTTCCTGTGTTGCAAATTTTGTCAAAAAGTGCACAATTCTTCTGAAAAAGTAGTATAATGCTACCATCCATCATTTCTGGCTGATTGGGGTTTCTGTAACATGCCAAAACTGAAGATAATCTTAGGCAACTTCTATCAAAACTTACTGCACTTACTCCATTTAAGTAATCAGGAAACTTTCAGTTAAAGTCTGCAAATCACTATAAAACTATAATGTATAATTCTTGTATGTACCTGGCAAATAAAGTTAATTATTATTATTATTATATGCACACAGATCTGCTAAAGGTACAATCTTTTTAAGCGTGTGCGCACAAATCTCACATTCGCTCGTGTGGAGCTGCTAGGATATGCACTCAACTCTGACTCACTCTGTTCAGGGATCCTGTCGGCGTGGCTCACTCAAATTCATTTTTTTCACTGGGTTTTTCACATATTACGTCCCGGTGTCAGCAGGAAAAGGTCCGTCACTCAAATGGAGTGCTTACCAAAGCTGCACAAGAAAATGTAAGGCTCCTAGGTGCAACTTATAGTCCAAATAAATATTGTATATTAAATTGGAAGGAACTCCTGTTCTACAGGATAGAAACCTTTGAATGACTTTTTTTGTGACCCTGTTCTATATAAAGAATACAACAGACTTGATCGTTTACATGTTTGATTGTTTGCTGGATAATACCCTGTTTGCAATAATTGCAAGATGTTCGTGGCAATCTCTAACACCTTTCGTACTGACACAGTATTTTCAGAGGCTTTCTTTCTTCACTACACCTTTCTCTTTTACTGATAGTTGACTAATTTCTCTCCTTGTTGGCCTGATTTTGTCTTCGCAACCTTAATTGGGGACATTGCACCTTGTGCGGTTCCCTATTTGGAACATATGCATAGTTTAATCAGTAGCAACATTTAATTTTACTTGATATCACAGGGTACGAGGTCCCCCTTGTTTAAAAAGTGATCACATAGTCCTGATGGTGCTACTGTGTTTTAGCTTTTTAATTTATGTAGGTTCTGGTCTGTATTTTGAAACAGAGAATGTTTAGCTCTTGGCCTTGAGAGCCACTCCTTGAACTTTTTGAATGATCTGTGCTCCAACACAACAGACTCCTTTGGCTATTTTACCTGCTCAACATGTCCATTTAGTTTTGCAAAAGCCCAGAAAAGTGCCTTTCTATTGATGCAAAAGGATGCCTCTAAAAGTATCAGGTCAGTTGCTTTCAATGACAATTAAGGAGGAACGGAGGAAATATCTTGTTTGATAAGTGTCTACGAGCAATTTATTACATCATATATATCAATGTGTCAACATATTTAATATAAAAATGTCCTTGGGTGATTATGAATTTTGTTTTGTTTTAATAATGCACTAAATCCACCAACATTGATGCTTAAACTACTGTGGCAGTTTTTCATTAGCTGTTATGTAGCTAAACATGACTTTTGGTAATAAGGACCCTAGCACAGAGATGAAATGAGTCAATCATTAAATACAAATTATATTAACCTACAACATATTAAAACAATGGAGAGTCAAGTAGCAGGACAACAGGGGAGAAACAAGAGAGCTTATATAAACAAAGGGAGTGTAAAGTGTGGCTTAGAAACCAGAAGAACTAATCAGGAGAAAGCAGAAGGCAAATATGTAGCAGCTAGGAAGGAGAGCAGAATGGCAAGCTGAGAAGAAGATAAACAGAATGATGGAAGGGAAAGTAAACAGGAAACTAATAAGATCATTAACAGAAAAGAACTCTTTTTTTAAAGAACATGTTAAGAGCAAACAATTAGAATGAATAGGCTGACACAAGGAATACAACTAGGCAAAAATAATAAAATGCTGAAAACATACACAAAGTAAACTTAAACTCAAAAACTGCTGTGGAAAAACAACAAAACCTTGCTTTAGTTGACTGTATTGTAGCCTCTTCATATCTTGTCTTATTTTCTCTTATTTACGCATGTTTATGTTGTCTTTGAAACAGCTATTTCAGTTTAGTTCCAAACTGCAGATTCCCTCTGTAATTATTTCTCTTCTTCTCTGATTCTCCATCTCTCAGTGAACCAGTGGCTACTAAAGTAAGATCAAATGAGGTGGCCCCACCACCAGTACAGCTCCGTCTATGAAAAGATGGGAAAAACCTTCCTGCCTGCTTCACCTTAAAACTGTTTAAGCTGAAAAAACTGCAGATGAACTGAATCAAAGACTCAACAACTGTACTTTAAAGAAGACAGCTTTACTATACTAACATGAGCTAAGCTAGGCTAACTGAACCAAACGCTGAACAGGCCTCGTACACATCCACAGTATAATAACTTCGCATTATTGCCAGCACAGCAATGATGTAGTTCAGTGGATATTGTTAAAAAGAAGATAAGGCTTCAAAAATAAGCACTCTATATGTTTTTATTTGTTGTTTAAACTGGTTTTCAGATCGAAGTATGTGATGTAAAGACAGGAGTATATGGTTCCATTCCTTCAATCCAGGCTTTAGAGTAATTGTTAAATCTTTAATCGCTCACTGGAAGAGTCTTTATTTCTACTGAAGGCCTGTATGCCTAGCAATAAAGTAAACGAAGCTTTGGTGTGACAAAAAATATGTTTACTGTATGAAGTCAAAAGGGGAAAATGTCATTTTCTACGAGAATGTCTGTTTCATATTTACTTGTGTTAATATCCTGTTGTATACCAAAACTGGATATTTGGCTTTAGATTTTGAATTGTAGTGATTGACAAGTTTCTTGTGTAATAAAATGGTTTTACAGGAATAAAACTATTTCAAAACTTGATACATGTTTGGTTTTTAATGGATCTTAATTATTAAGGGGTTTTCATCTCTTTCTATTTGCCATTTGTATTTTGTATATTTTAACACCTGATGGTCATCCAGTCACAGCAAAGTCACCGACACCAGTCACCTACCAGCAAGTCAAGAGGATTATCATATCAGGCCATACTGAGAATTATCTCTAACAAGCTGTAAGATTATTCAAGTCTAACATTATACATTATTGATGAGTTATTATTTACTTAATAAAGATGAAAGGAAATATGCAAGTGGAATACTAAAAACAATGGTTTATTAGTTCTAGTTCTACACCCTGAGCACAGCAAGAGCACTAAAAAAACTATTTTCTGTGATACCCTATCAGCCTTTCACATTGTTGTGAAGAGATTTCGGCCTACTCAGAGCTCGCAGAGGGCCTAAGTTATAATTAACTTATAACAATCAGACACTGCACTGACTGGTGAGCTGCTCCTCTTATGCGACCAGCATGATGAATTTCACACAGGTGCAGATAATGTACCCAGCCCAGTAGTCAGCCGCCGAGATCCGCTCTGATGGACAAGCTGGGAAGGAAAAGGCAACAAGTGAGACATCGGGAGAAGAAAACACGGCTGCAATCATTTGGATAATACAGCCCTGACCCCCGCGTAAGAAGCATTCACTTCTAGAACAAACTTCTTATTTTTGGTCGGGATGTACAAGGATGGGGACTATGGGAAACATCTCTTTAATGAACCTCATGAAGGCATGGTGTCTGGAGCCCAGGAAAACAGTTGTTAGGAAGAAGGTAAGTTGGTTAGTGGAGCTGCAATCTGACTGCTGTTTTTGATGAATTTGCGGTAGAAATTAGCAAAACCTAAGAAGTGTTGTAGCTGTTTTCTTGTTTCAGGAATTTTCCAACTAGTGACTTCATGAATCTTTATGGGGTCTGCACCTGTCCGCCCTCAAAGATGTAGCCCAGAAATGAGATCAATGACTGATTTAATCACATTTTTCTACCTGACATAAAGACGGTTCTAGAGGAGATGTTAGATAACTTGTTGGCATACAGTTTATAATCTTTGTGTCAGGAAATTAGGTTTTGTAGGTAATTTGTGTTGATGGGCTTCTCCTAGATCTCCACCAAAGGACGTCTAGGAGGCCGATATCTGGGCTGGCTACATTAGCCCTACCTGCTGATCCTTCACATGTGTTGCTAGTTTCCTTGATGATTCCTGAAGCATTAAAGGATAGTCTTTCATTCATTTGGAGCCTGATTTTTGCTATTATAAAGTATTTCCTAAAGTATATCACATGACTCTTCCAATCAGCTGCCACAAACAAACAGTCAAAACAACCCTGAACTAGACCTCTGGACTGGAAGCCACTCCTCTTACCTTCTCTGTCACTCTACACCTCAACCCTACTTGTCCTCCTTCCAGCCAAAACTTCCTTGAAAAGCCTCCTTGAAAAACAAAACTTCCTGTTACAATCCTCCTGGACCATTACTCTCCTCTCTGTCTTCCTTCAGAGCTCTGGTTCCCGACATCGCCATTTCCTTCCCCTGGACAAGAGAACCTCTCGTGCACATTCTCAGCTACTCTTTGTTATTTAATAAACATCCTTTAACTGATATTGTGTCTCCTTAATGTACAGTATATTATTTATGAGTGCTGTAATAACTGATATTCAATAATTGCTGAGGAAATTAGCAAAACTGGTAACTTAGATTAAATTAGTACATAATTAGTGATGAGTAAGTGCCTGATAAGGCAAAATCAACTTTTGGATTGTTGATTCTAAATGATTTGATACGTTACGACGGTGATTCAGCTAATTTTTTATTCTTCAATACTAAGATTGTGGCTTAAGCAGAGATGAGAGCTAGTTCTGAGCACTTTTAAATAATCTTTTATACTTGAAATGTGCTTTGGCACCGTTTAACAACAATTAGTGTTTCAGACTAATAGAATTTAATGGCTAAGATAGATGTCGACCTGACTCTTACTGGTAAAACAGAAAGATGAAACTTGAATAAAATGGGGTAAATATGTGTTACATGATCAAAAGGTTTTCAGTCAAAAATCTCATAAAACACTTAAACCGGAGGCTCTTTGGCCTGTTTAAACCCGAACAGTTTAAGCTGTTTACAAAAAAAAAAAAAACAGTGAAATTGATAATTAAAACAACATATATATGCAGCTGTAACGTGCTGCAGTTCTCTCCTTCTTCAGGTCTCCATCACTATGCATCGCTTCAAAGGTTGAAGCGACTAAACCTGGGTCAAGGTTCATTCCTTTAGCCGAGTTACGTTTCAGTACACTGTCTTTGGATCTGTGACAAATCAGTGTATCTTTGTTACCAAAGAGAGCATTTTCCTGTTAGTTCATGGAGTCACCTTTGACGCTAGTCTTGACAACAAAGCAATGTTGAAATAGATGTTGAAATCTCCCTGTTTTGTGAGTGGTTGGTGCAGTGTCTTGTGGGATTAACAGTTCCTATACCAGCCTCCATGCTTGCTCACTCCATCATTGCTGGTTACAACACCAAATAATCTGTGTCTGAGTGGAGACATGAATGCTGTTTTCCTCTTGTCTCTCTGGTGGATGCAGACAAGGTGGTAAACATTGTGTAGATCCAATTTTGTGAATATTGTAACACAATGGAGTTGTTCAAAAGCTGCTGAGACGAGTCAGACTGGGTACCTGTTTTTAACAATGATCAGGTTATCCACAATAGTCGATGGAAGGTTGGAGGGAACAGTCTTTCTAAAAACAAAGGAGTCTGTGCCCAGGTTAGGAGGACCGGCGGATGATGCCAGCTTCAAGGCACTTATTTCTGTACTTCTCCATCTAATCTCGTTCTTGGCTGGAATTATTCTACAGTCCGCTGGACGGCAAAGGGGCTCCTGGAAGAACGATCGATGGAGAGTGTGTTCTGAAAACAGGCTTGGAGAAATGGCCGCAGGAGAAATAGTAGTTGGGGGAGCCGGCATCAATGTTATTATGTCTCCAGTAAGCCTTTCCCCTCTTGCTCACTTGGTTCTCTGTGCTGGTCCACATGTGAGTGACTGTTAGCAGTGGCAGAGATGCTGGGTGAGCAATGAGTTGTAGAGGTGTAGATTTGACAAGCTGTTAAAGCTACTGACGTAAAACTCCCAGCTGAGGATGAGGGAGCAGCAGACAAAGAATAAGCCACAGAAGTATCTGCTGCTAAAAGAGAGCAGGAGACAAAAAAAATCGCATGAGCGGTAGGCGGAAACAAAGCAGGGCGTGGTGGAGATGCTGTGGTGATGGGCGGAGACTGAGGTAAAGCACTGATAACTAAGAGGCTGGATGTGTGGAAGAGAGCCTTCTCTGCAACTGCATCACTGTGTGGTGCAACAGCTGCACGGCTGCTGAGAGGGTGGATCTAAAGATGGTGGTTAGGGCTGCACAGAGGATTGTGGAGGAAAGAGCTACTGACTGAGATCCTATCACAGTCCAACTACGCTGCCTCCAGTGGCATAAAGGCTGGGAGGTAGACGACATCATGGCATCTGTGTCTGACAATTTGGAACCAGAATTGGATCTCGCCGTCCAATATTCTGTCGTGGAGCTGTGACTGATCCCAGACATTACACAGCGAACATACTCTCCACCCAAAGACTAGGCTCCATCATTCTCTACCATCGATTCCCATAGAAAAAATATGGGAGGTTTTCCTCAGTCAAACCAATTGGAGGCACCACCTCCAGATCAGAGTCCAGAATCATAACTTGCAGAACAATTTTCTGTTCATTCATTTCAAATTGGACTAATAATTTTTTTAGCAACTTTTAGGATCCCAACCTAATCGGTTGCATAGATGGGACCCACATTTCTATTTAGGCTCCCAGACATAATGAGTATTATTTTTTGAATAGGAAGCCAATTCACAGCATCTAGATTGACTTTTGTTTCAAAATGTTAAAGACTGCTTTGTACTTAAACATCTGTCCTTATCTGAACTGTCAAGATCATATGTGATGCTGCATATCACATTTCTAATGTTGTGGCAAAGAAATTGGTTGTTCTATCCCCTACAAACTTAAGACCCTTATGATGACTTATATATAATTTTTTGTTGTTGTTGGGTTAACCTTTTAGAGCAGTCTGCAACCAACAGTCGGGAAAACTGTGGGGAGGAGGGCCCTGCATCTATGTGAGGGAAGGTTGGTGTACGAACTGTGGACTGGTAAAAACCTTCTGCTCTGATGCAATAGGACTTATGACTGAAATGTCAGCCATACTATCTGCGAAGGGACATTACCGTAGTATTGGTCACCATTGGTTACAATCCACCGAGTACTAATTCAAACATTAACGGAGCATTAATGGAGCTGTACGACACCGTTAGCTCGCTGCAGATAAAGGTTGAGTCGTTTTATGTGGTTGCAGGGGACTTTGATCATGTGAGACTGACTGACACTGCGCAGTTTTTACAAGGTTGTCATCATTCTCACGTGGTGAGACAACACTCTGGACTGTGTGTACACTAACGTTCACGGTGCATACCGAGCCATTCCTCGCCCCATTTTGGCCTTTCTGATCACATCTCTCTCCTTATGAAGCCGGCATACCATTTACTAATAAAACGGATCAGGCCAACATATAAAACAGTGACTACTGGCCCAGTGTTGTAACCTCTGTGCTGCAGGACTATTTTCAATGCACACACTGGCAAATCTTCAGAGAGGCATTAACACATGAGGGTAAGGTTGACTTGGAATAATACACCTCCCCTCTTCTTGGTTTCACATCTAAGTGTGTTGATGATGTGACCACCACCAAGACAGTTATCTGTTATCCAGTTTACAATCCTTAATCCGTAAGTGAGAGCTGTGCTTAAAGCTAGGGAGGCTGCATTTCGGACAGGTTAGGTATCAACACTCAGAGAGGCTAGGAAAGGACTGACTCCTGGTATTGTGAGGGCTAAAGCTGGACATGGCCAAAAAATTTAGGGTCACTGTACCACCAATGACCCATGCGCATGTGGAAGGGCATTAAGTGCATCACTGACTACAAAATCATGGACATACATTGCCCAAAGGACGCCTCATTGCCAGATGCAATGTATAAGTTCTTTGCCTGCTTCCAGGATTCTACCACCCCAGAACCAGACTCACTCCACCACCCGGTGACACACCTGTCTGTTTTTCAACAGCAGATGTAACCAAGACCTTCCAGGGATTCAACCCTCATAAGGCTGCAGGCCCTGATATCCCAGGATGGATACTGAGGGACTGTGCACAAAAGTTGTCGTTGGTGTTAGCGGACATCTTTAACACCTCACTATCACTGGCATCTGTCCCTACCTGCTTAAAGTCCTCCACTCTTGCCCCCATCCCCAAGTGCTCCGCTTTAAAAGGCCTAAATGACTACTGACCTATAGCCTTAACCTCAGTAGTCATGAAGTGCTTCTAGAGGCTTGTCAATGCCACAACAACGACTCTATCGACATGGACCCTCATCAGTACACCTAGAGGAAGAACCACTCCACTGCTGATGCCATCTCATCGGTGCTCCACACAGCCCTCACCCATTTGAAGAGCAGGAATTATTTCATCCATCTGTTGTTGCTTGATTTCCCCTCATTTAGGACCACCATTCCATAGATACTGGTGCAGAAGCTCTGTTCTCTTGGAATCACTGCCACACTAGGGAACTGGGTCCTGGACATCCTGACCATGAGACCCCAGACTGTCAGGGTCCATAAAGCCATCTCCTCCTCCATCACTCTCAGCACTGGGTCACCCCAGGGCTGTGTGCTGAGTCCCCTCCTGTTCACCCTGCTGACATCTGACTGCTCTGCAACTCATCCCAACTGTCATATAGTAAAGTTTGTGAATGAAACAGCAGTGGTGGGATTCATCACAAACAATGATGACTCCAAATACAGAGACGAGGTGGAACACCTGGTGCAGTGGTGCAAAGAAAATAACCTCTGTATCCAAGTAAAAAAGATGAAGGAGATGGTGATAGATTTAGGAAGGGACAAGTGCTTCACATGTGGAGGTGGTTTCCAGCTAAAGGTATCTTGGTGTACATATCCTTTGACCTTACCTGGAATGCAAAGTCTTCCTGTCTGGTAAGAAAGGCCTACCGGCATCTCTATGTCCTCAGGAAGCTGTATTGAGAACTTCATCCTAAGGAGCTTCTATCACTGTGTGGTAGAGAGCCTTTTCTGCACCTGCATCACTGCGTGGCACAACAGCTGCACAGCTGCTGAGAGGCTGAATCTAAAGATGGTGGTTAAGGCTGCACAGAGGATTGTGGGGAGACAGCCTTCCCTCTTTGTCAGAACTCTAAACATCAAGATGCAGGGTGCTCTGCATCACGAGGGACTCCATCCTGCACACAGCTGTTTCAGATTCTTCCCTCAGGCACATGCTTAGAAGCACACAGAGCAATACCACCAGGCTCAGAAACAGTTTCTACCCTTCAACTGTAATCAGCTGACTGATGAACTCAAGCCCCTTGCTCAGTTGACTGCATTCAGCTAATCACACCATAACATTTATTAATAAAGGATCTACGTTCAAATTTCGTTCCACAAATGTAAATGTAAATTGTTATGACAATAAGAATCCTTAAAATCTTGAATGTCTCCATCAAAAGTAGTTGTGTAATTATTCCACACATATGTACTGTTCAACAGTGCTGAACTCATTTCCTTCATCTGATTTTATATAAATATATAAGAAGTAACAATAGCTGAAACATAACTATTTCTGTTATTTTCCTGATAATCAGGTGGTTCTCAGAGTTGGTTCATTGAATTTTAATTACTAGTTTGCTAATAATTGTTTTTGCAATTATTAAATTCTCAATAACATGTATACAAATTGTTTTACAAAAGTGACAAAGTATTATTGTTATTTTTTAAATTTTAATAAAATGTGTTTAAAACTTATTTGAAGACTTTTGTTTAATATTGTGTGTAGTTTTTATGTAGTTGTATGTTCTCCCTGTGCATGTGTTGTTCTTTGCCATGTGCCCCAAGACATACACCTTAGGTTAACTGTCTTTAATTTCCCAAACTTAAGTGTACATTGATGCTTGTCCTGTGTATCTCTTTGTTGCAATGTGATAGAATGGAGACCTATTTAGTTTGTAGCCTACTTCTAACCCAATGATCACTTGAGAATGGGACTAGTCTACAATGTGCCTGCAAGGTTCACAGAATTTAGAAATTGGATGGATGGATAAAATAAAAACTACCATTTCAAATAAATAAGTTTTGTCCTTCGTAAGATTTAAAGTTCCGTATTCAACAGTTTTTTTATTAAGTTGATGTTGATCACTGGGGAAGGGATGTTATAAAAGTGTCTATTAATGACTATTGGGTGCCCTACTGTTTTACCTGACACACTGTCCTATGTCATTGATGACTGTGTGAAATATACTGTTACCTTCAGATTTATATGCACAAATTTTCCAGCAGCAGCCCCTTATTCTGAGCAGATTTTGTCTGTACACAATATTTTGACCATGTTGTGAAAAAAAGTCATGGACAAACACACACAGTTGCGCTCTACTATGCTGCCCCTGTGTCTCTGTAGTCTCTGTGCTCTCAGGTTGCCCTGATGTCCCGGCCCTTGTGCTCCCTCTGCTCCCTCTGGGCTCCTGGAGGGGGGTGGTGGTGGCTCTTTGTACCCATGCCTGAGCATAATTCACGTAAGACCTGCATCACAATCTTACACGCAATCACGCACTGTAGAGATCACAATATGTTAATTTTGCCGATTTGTGTACCATCCAGTATGCACCATTTTTTTGTGTTCTACTTTCCACTAGTTATATCTCCACAGGTATTAGTCATTGTCTCCTCACAGTTTCCTCATGGATCCTTCAGGAGCAATTGGTAGTATTTTGTTAATTTGTGCATTGATTTTGGTTTGTGTACATGTTCCGTCTCACTCTGTGCAGCCTCCCATCCACCCATCCCTCAGTCGTGTTTAGCTTAAGAATGTATATAACACTTCAGAAATCAATAAATGATATATTCCCTTGAAAAAGCATATCTGTTTAGCACAACTTTGGCAGCAGGAAACTCATTCTACAACCCATGGTACAGGCCAGGACAAGGGTATTAAAAAAAATAAATAAATAATGATGGATAGATTTATTGTAGCTGTTTTCGCTAATTAGAGTGAGATGAAAATCGCACCGAAATCTGCCTCGTCAGTGCAGCTCCTGGAGTAGGCGGAGAAAACCACCACTCTGAACGTTGCTGTATGTCTCAGGTAGAGTACGCTCCCAATTACCACAGGTAGCACTGTGGTCTTTGTGCTCCAGGCCTTTCCTAGTTCCTCTTTGAGGCCCTGGTATTTCTGTAATTTATGGTGCTCCTTTTTCCTGATGTTGCCATAGCTTGGTAGTTCTACATCCACCACAACGGCTGTCCTATAGTGTTAATCCACCACCACAATGTCTGGTTGGTTCTCCACAACCATTTTGTCTGTTTAGATCTGGAAGTCCCAAACAATCTTAGCTCGGTTATTCTCCACCACATTTGGGGGTGTGTCCCATTTTAAATTTGAGACTTCAAGTCCATATTCTGCAAAGATGTTTCTGTACGCTAGGCTACTTGGTTATGACGTTCCATGCTAGCATCTTGCAACCTGCTGTTATGTGCTAGATTGTCTCAGGGGCCTCTTTGCACAGCCTACACCATGGGTCTTGTCTGTTGTGGTAGATCTGAGCATCTATTGCTCTGATGTTTATGCCATGTAGGGGCTCATCCTACCATGGTGGTATCTCCAGCAGCTCCTCCTCTGTTCCCCATTGTCTGAGACATTCACTGAGCACATTGTCTGTCTGGGCTTTCTTCTTGATGTATTTATGGATCCTGGATGTTTTATCCTAGTAAGTGGCTCTGACACTCTGACACTAATCCTCTGCCTTTTCCCTGCGGCTCATGTACAGTCTCAAGGTGCTGGATATGGGGTTTAACCCTCCATGCATGGTTAGTAGTTTTCGAGTCTTAACATCCGTGGTTGTATCTCCTCTTTTGGCCAGTTTATTATTCCCGTGGGGTATCTGATTACTGGTAAGGTGTAGCTGTTTATCAAACAGATCTTGTTCTTGTCATTGAGCTGGCTTTCAGGTCAGGTCAATTGCTGCCACGTTAAAATGTGATGGTTCGCTAATTGGGGCTGCATACCCAATCTCTGCATGGGGGGTTGACTCCCTTCTGACTTTCTCTACTGGCTCGCCTCGGTTGTAGCATTTGTGTTGTACCTCGTTAATCTCAAGTTGTGAAACTGAGTCACTATTTGTTTTGTAGTAAGTGGTTAATGGGGATCTCGAAGCAACAATTCCTCCAAAATCCTTGCATGTTGCCCCTCTGCTTAGGATTGCTTAGGTAATAGCATTGCAACAGATCCTTGTTACATTTACATTTACATTTATGCATTTAGCAGACGCTTTTATCCAAAGCGACTTACAAAAAGAGGGTTTAACATTGAACTACGACGCAATTTACCTGCAATATGCTAGGAGAGGATTTAACATTAATGATGACACTCATTTACAGCATTTAGGTAAACACAGAAGGCCCAAGTACCATACACTGACTGCTAACTAATATCAGGGTGTGTAATAAGTGCTTTTAGATCTTTCAGGGCAACAGATATTCTCGGAAGAGCTGGATCTTCAAGGATTTCTTGGAAGTGGAAAGAGAATCTGATGGTATGATAGTGCACGTAAGGTCGTTCCACCAGTGAGGAACCGCAAATGAGAGGAGTTTAGATTGATCTGCACGGGGCTTTGGTCGCGTTAGGTGGCTCTTGTTGGAGGAACGGAGCGGGCGGGCAGTGACAAAAGGCTTTAAGAGGGTGTTGAGGTAGATGGGCGCTGATCCATCAAACACTCTGTATGCCAACATTAGTGATTTGAATTTGATGCGAGCAGCTAAGGGAAGCCAATTGAGTTCAGTGAAAAGGGGTGTGACATGCAATCACTTTGGCTGGTTAAAAACCAAGCGAGCTGCAGCATTCTGGATCATCTGTAGTGGTCTCACAGCATAGACTGGAAGACCTGTTAGGATGGCATTGCAGTAGTCAAGGCGGGAAATGACCAAGGTCTGAACTAGGAGCTATGTTGAGTTAGATATGGCCTAATCTTCCTGATGTTGAATAGAGAGAAGAGACAGCGAGCGACAGAGGCAACCTGATCCGTAAAGGTCAGCTGATCATCGATCATGACGCCCAGGTTTCTTACAACCTTAGTGGTGCCACAGATAGGGAGTCTAACCTGATGCAGATGTTGTGGCGAATACTTTCCTTGGCTGGGATGACAAGCAGTTCAGTTTTGGAGGTTCACTTGGAGGTGGTGATCTTTCATCCATGCAGATATGTCAGAAAGATAGGCTGATTCACGTCGGTACCGAGAGGTCGTCTGGAGGAAAGGACAGATAGAGCTGGGTATCATCTGCATAGCAGTGATAGGAGAAGCCATGTGAATGGATGATTGGGCCCAGCAAAGTAGTGTACATGGCAAAGAGGACGGGCCCCAACACTGAGCCTTGGGGCACCCATGTGGTGAGGTGGTGTTGCGTCGATGTTTGGCCTTGCCATGCCACCTTGAAGGATCGTCCGGTGAGGTAGGATTCAAACCAGGAGTGTGCACTGCCATCAATGCCCATGTCTGCCTGCTTGGTTAGTAGGATGTGTTGGGTTTTCAGTATCAAATGCAGCTGAGAGGTCCAGTAGGATGAGAACTGTTGAATGGCCTGTCGTTTTGGCTTCTTTCAAGGATTCCGTTACTGACAGGAGTGCCGTTTCTGTGGAGTAACCGCTCTTAAAGCCTGATTGGTTAGAATCAATGAGGTCATGTTGGGAGAGAAATTTCGTCACCTGCTTTGAGACAGCTCTTTCGATCATTTTAGATAGGGAGGTGTGTAGGGAGACCGGTCGGTAGTTCTCCACTTGGGTGGGGACTAGGTTTTTTTTTTTTTTTTTAAAAGGGACTTTCCTGGGCTTGTTTGAAGGCGGTGGGGAATGATCCGGTAGATAGTGAAGCATTGATTACGTGATTGGCTGCTGTCACAACGGTTGGAGCTATGGCTTGAAGGAGTGTGGTGGGAATAGGATCCAGAGGGCAAGATGTAGGGCGGCTGCTTGTGAGAAGCTTTGATACCTCATCCTCGGTGAGAGGGGTAAATGAAGAAAAGTAAGCAGTGGGTTCAGCGGCGCTCAGAGGAAGGACCAGTGAGGAAGGGTGAGCTGTGGTCTGTGTAGGTGGGTCTGAGAACTGAGTGAATTAAAAAAGCAGGCACTTACTCTAATTAGTCAGTAGTCCCTCTTGTTATATCATCTCCTGGAATATTTGCGTTGTACAAAAATAACTTACATTTTGATCCCTGGTTATATTCTCTTGCATATTTTTTCATATTATTTTCACAGACATTAACATTGATGTTATTAATACTTAAATATTGTGTGTTTTTATTTATTATGTGTTTCATGACATCATTGATGAATTTTCATTCACCCATAGAGTATTCAGAGTAATCATAGTCCATTTATAGTAATTAAGTAACAGCGTTTTCTCACAATCTACAAAACTGTTTTTCTGGGAGGCTGAGGAGGGTTTAAATGTTCTTATTTTTGTGCTTAATTCCACTATAAAAACAATTCATTTTGTACCTTGATTGAGTTTATTTTATTAGACCACACTGCTGAAGGTTTAATACATTACATGGAGTTTTTGGTATAATTCTTTAGCTTGTGTTTTAATAAGTAAGACATAAGATTTTAATTTTTCATTATGTGTCCAGAACATAACAAAGTCTAAATTTTAGAACCATAAGGATGTTGCAATAAATACTGTTCTTTTACTTAATCAAAAACATTTTAATATAATACAAAGATGGCCTGAATAAACTCAGCAAACTGTTATCAGATCCTTTAAATCAGGTAAGGATCTATACTATTAACATCACGATTTAAATGGACAGGTCATGACTGCTGATACGAGACCTGATGTTACTATTGGTTTTAAAGTTGAGTTGCTAAGATACCATTGCAGGCAAGAGACAGAGATGGAGGCAGTGGGTGCCGGGTGCATCTGTGGTTTTGGAAAGTGAGGATGTAGAATCAGATTGTTCTCCCACTGAATACTTATTAGGCACCATACAGATGGTCTAGAGGGGCTACAAAATAAAAGACAGTTGTAATACAAAGAATAAGAAAGAATATGAAAAATGCAAATGTAACTTAAGGGACAGAGGTTTATGAAGATAAGTGACAGTGGTGAAGGTGGGAGTGTTAGCCAACAGAAAAAGAAATACACTTTATAGAGGACCTGAGAGATCAGAGTAGGCTGATAAAAGTTGGCAGACATGACAGAGCAAGAGCGAACTGTGAAAGCTGGAGATACGCAATTCACCTAAAATAATGCCAATACCATAACATCACAAAACCCTTGCCGCTTGTTAATAATTATGGAATAAGACAATTAAACAAATATACATTTTAATAACATCGATAGTCATTTGAAAAATATAATCTGTACTTGTAACATATCGGGTTATGTGGATATTTCATATCAATTTCAACATATTATAAATGAAAAATTAAAGTATTACAATTAAATATTGTAGACTAAAAAAATACTTATTTGAAAACATTGATTAAAGGTCACAGCAGGTCATCATGGACCCACAATGAGTTTCCTGTACATCCTTGGGTTTTCTCTAGGTACCTTCTCCCAAAGTTCAAAAACATGCACTTTAGGAGAAATGGTTTGTGTATTTTGTCCCTAGGTTTGAGTGTGTAAGTCTCTGGTTGTTGGTCCCGCGTGTCTCTGTGTTGTCCTGTGATGGACTGGTTACCTGTTCAGTTTGGGCATTTGCTCTCACCCAGTCTCTATGCCCCTGCCAAGACAAACAGGTATAAATAATTATATAATGGGTGAATAGTTATGAACAAACCAATGTGAGATGTTTCTGATGCTCAAACGATAGGCTGTAAAAATTTAGCTCCTTACAGTCTGACGTAAAAGTGAACATGGTATACAATAAACTTAGTTTAACAATTTTTCTTGCTCATCTCTCTTTTGATCAGTAAATATGATACAATAAAGCTGTTCTTAACATGATTCTCTTAGCCTTATTGGGGGAAAATATTAATGGTAATATAGTAGTATTAACTAACTAATATTCTGATTTACATAAAATGTGATAAGAAGAACCACTAACATTTCCTGAGCCCTTTCAAAATCTGCCTTTTATTAATCATTAAACAGCCAGATATTTGAATTTTTTCTTTATTTTTGCAAAAACCTATTAACATAAATATTATTCATGTCTATAGCTACAGCGCTCCATAGCAGATCATGCATAGGAAGTTCCACCACAATAGTTTTGCTGGCCTTAATGTTCCCTGTATTTAATTTTCATCATTATTGTTGTATTTTAAATTAATGTGTGACTGACATGTCATATATATTTCTGTTGGAGAATATACAAAATAAATGGGACCTGCATAATTTAAATACAAAACACACTATTGTACTGCAAAATACATAGGAATGTTGTGTTTTACGAAGCTGGTGTCAATCCGTAACACCGCCATGAATCACGGCACTTTCTAGCTTAAAAGTAGCCTACTAGATGCACATACACATATAAGTTAAGTTAATAAACTGATGTTACAGTGCAACATAACTAACTATGTAGCCTGAAGTTGCTGCATACCAATGGAAGAAGTTATGTGGAAAATTTTAAGCTTACTATAAAATTAATCACAAAGTGATTGTCGAATAATTCTGTATCTGAATACTATTTCAGCAGTAGTTATTGTAATTTCAATGGAAAAATATAAGGGTGGTGAGCCTACAGGTGCTGCTTAAGATTTAGTTTTCAAGTAACTTTACAGCTGTCAGATAGGGTTTTTAATGACTCGAGCAGAGGTGGAGTTGAGTGTAATAAATAATTTATTGAGGGAATGATGAGTGAACAGAACACGAATTGAACCAGGAACCACACACGGAACAACAGACAAACGGAACGGAGCGAGAGGAAAACTAATGGCGCGGAGGCGGAACTAAAATGACAACAAGCGGGGGGAAAACAAT
>JAVLVB010000509.1:104052-121239 GCA_032876305.1 Orestias chungarensis | reverse complement strand
GTGTGTGTGTGTGTGTGTGTGTGTGTGTGTGTGTGTGTGTGTGTGTGTGTGTGTGTGTGTGTGTGTGTGTGTGTGTGTGTGTGTGTGTGTGTGTGTGTGTGTGTGTTTGTGTTTGTGCTTTATGCTGCATTGTGGGGACATTTTTTGAACAAATAACATTGCAGGAAGTGACTCTGAAACAGAGAAGTTACATTGAATTCCACTTCAGAATCCAGTTTTAAAAAACCAGTACGACACACTGCTACAAATTTACTGCAGCATTATTCTTTAGCCTCACCAGCTTCTGTATTAAGGTGATAATGTGTTTCTCTCAGGGTTCCGTGTGGACCGGGTTCCACCCGCTCTGGATGCTGTGGTGATTGGCAGCGGTATTGGAGGTTTAGCAACAGCGGCCCTTTTATCCAGAGCTGGGAAGAAAGTTTTAGTCCTGGAGCAACACGATCACGCTGGAGGTTGCACGCATACCTTCCAAAAGCAGGGGTTTGAGTTTGATGTGGGTATGTTTCCTTAGCAACAAGCAAACGAGCACCAAAAACATTGCTGTTACTACAGCAGGATAGAAAGTAAAATGTCAGAGCGATAACTTTGTTCATTACATTTTCTTATTGTTTTGTTTTAAATTATAATTATAATGAAAGAAATAACAAATCCTGGAGTGATTGAGATCGTTTTTATCTTATTATATTATTTATTATCTTATTATTATAAAGAATTAAGTCATTTTAAGTAAAAAGTCATATTTCATTTCCTGAGATAAACAAATTACCAGAATAATATTACTATTTATACCTTTTAGCCTCAGAACAGATATGATCTGAGATTGAAGAACTCTTATCAGTTTTTTTTATTACAAAACAGTTTTCTAAAAAGAATGTCTCCTTCGGTGAAGTTGTTTTTATTTGGGTTTATTAAGTTATATGAACCAGCCTGTAAAGGCTATAACAGTGCATTGCTTAATGTCACCTTGTCTTGCTTGTATCAGGTATTCATTATCTTGGCCAACTTCATGAGAACAGCTTGCTGAAGGTCGCTTTGGATCAGATCGCAGAGGGACAATTACAGTTTGTAAAACTCGAACAACATTTTGATACTGTACTTCTTGGACAACCCGGCCATTGCAGGTAAACCTTCATTAAGGAGTTTTTCCAACTTTAAATTGTCCTTTCGGCAATTTTTTAATAGGCAGGAAATACTTGCAACATGAAGAATGGACACTCCTATTGCATAATGTGTGTTCATATTCAAGTCATTAATAAAATATGACTTTTCTGTTTCCATCACACTTTATGTGCCCAGCACCAAAAACTATCCCACCATCATCGTCCTTGTTTCCATCTTACTTTTTTTTCTCAGGGAGTATCATATTCATTCAGGAAAAACTGAGATGGGGTTATCCTTGAAGAAACAGTTCCCAGAAGAAGAGAAGGCCATTGATGAGTTCACGAGACTGATGAAGGTGTGTTTGATAAAACCGTATTAGTCCTGGCATTCAACCTGGGTAACAGGATACATTAAGAAAAAGAGAGTAACATTTTTATTTGATATACGTGTCAAGAGGAACATAATGAACACTAAAAATTAAAGACACACATTTTTACTGTTTCTTATTTGGAAACAAATTTACATTTCTTTGCAAATTACACTGAAGTGTGCGGGTAAGTTGGTCCTGCTTTAGATTTTTGAAAGTACCTTCACGATAACACTCCGCAGGTTTTAAACGTATTATAATAAAGGCAAAACATGCGGTCATATGTTTCACATACGAGATGACAACAAAAACCAAATATTAACAATGAACAAACATTACACATGTGAACCTGTCAGAGACATGCATGGATGGAAAAACCCTCCACATGTGGAAGGTTTTCATTTTAGTTTTTGATTGAAAGGATCTATTTTTTTATCAAAAGCAACAAAATGTAAAATATATTTAGTCTAGAAGTCATTTTTCTGAAACAGTGGTCGGCCTAGCTGACATCCTATAAACATCTCCATCAAGCTACATCTGTGAAATAAAAGATGCTTTGAGATGATAGCAAGTACATAACTTTCTTTTAACATTTTTTTTCTGCAGCATGCCTCACGGAGAACTCCACTTATTGCCATTTTGAAGATACTGCCCTACCGGCTCGTAAATGTTCTGATTGGGACTGGCCTGTTGGATAAAATATCTACTGTGTTTCGTCTAGCAACGACCAGCCATTCAGAAATGATGTCCAGACTTACTCGGAACAAGGACCTGCAGGCACTCTCTGCCTACTTATTCTATGGTGCTCATCACTTACAGACATCAGCTTCTCAGCCATGCACTGCAAACACTGTTTAATGTTCCTATGTTCTCAACCTCTGAAGGTGTCCCTCCCAAGGAGTCAAGCTTTCTCATCAATGCTCTTCTTCTCCACCATTACAAACGTGGAGCGTACTATCCGTATGGAGGGGCCAGCGAAATAGCCTTTCATATCATTCCAGTCATTCAGCAAGCAGGTGGTGACGTGTTGGTCCGGGCGCCTGTACAACGCATCCTCATCAACAGCCAGGGGAAGTCCTACGGTAAGCTGAAGGACCGCAATAACACAAAACCTTACCAGCTATTATTGTCTAGTTCTGGTTCAAGTATCTTATTACACTTGAAACAATAAATAACTAACTTACCAGTAAGTTTTAATTTAGAGAAAAGAAAGTGTCAATAATTTTTGAATATTAATAAAAAGTAATAGAACTTGTTTAAGCATCAACAAAACTAAAAATGCCAATGCACTTTTTATTTATATTTATCAATTACTGACTTAAACGAGCCTTCAGGCCCCGCCCCTCTCTGGTCTCCCAGGCTGGAGGCAGCAGAGTGTTTGTACCAGGTGGAGATGGTTTGGTTTCACTCTCAGGGGCAACAAGGAGCAAGCAGTGCATGAGAAACGTGCTGGGAGAATATTAAATCTCAACTTGGGAAAAGATGGTGCATGAGGCTTGTTTTCTTATAATATAGAAGGTGCTGATTGTTTTCAAGTTTCAAATAAAAGAGAAAAAGAATGAAAGCAATGAAAGCAAAGGTTTTTGTTTATGAACGGGATTCTAGTTCAAGTCTTCATAAAAAGTTACTTGTAAATGAATTTTGTCTTGTCTTTAAGTATATTTGCAAAAAAAAAAAGTGTTATCAGCTTTCCTTATCTGTAACTTTAAATGTTCCATAGATGTCAGCAGTGTCGTCTCCTGTTGAACCGTACAATGAACGGTGATTCAAAACATATTTGTTATTTTCGCAAGATACTTTTATTTTAATCTTTGAACATTTCATGCAAACAAAAGAGGAAAGAAAAGATATTTTGAAATGTTTATTCAAACATTTGTTTATTTGTATCCAAATCTCCCGAAACAAAGTCGGTCCTGCCTGAGCAACATTGGACATTTGTCTTAAAACACCACCATTTGTTGTCTGGATGTGTTGAAGGTGTAACAGTTCTCAAAGGACAACAAGAGATTGAGGTTCAGGCCCCCATTGTGATTTCTGATGCTGGAATCTTTAACACCTTCCAGAAATTTCTACCTCAACATATTCAAGAAAACCAAGGTAAAACGGATAAGTTAGTAAAGTTTATTTTCTGTTTGCTACGTTTCGTATCTTTGTCTTTATTGTGTGTGTGTGTTTAGAAATCCAGTCCCTGCTAGGTATGCTTCGCCATGGTATGGGATCCTTCTTGGTCTTTGTTGGTCTGGATGGAACCAAGGAAGAACTCAACATTGTTTCTAAAAACTTCTGGATGTACAAAAGCAATGACTTGGACTTACTGTATGTTTCCTTCTGCATTTTTATTCTTTCTTTAAAAAAAATTCACATTGATTTAAGATCAAATGTAGCTTATTCTAATTATTTTTTACACCAATGACACCACAAGTTGATATCCAAGGGTGGTGCTAACCATTTTGGTGCCCAAAGCACAAAAGCTTTATGGTGCCCCAATTATTAAAATGATTTTTTACATTTCTAAAGTTTTTATTTAGAGCATTTGTCTTTATTTGCTGATGGAAAATCAAGACTTAAAGTCAATAGGTTAACAGGTGAGGTTAACAAAGGAAATACATATATTTTTTGGTGCTGTTTTAACCTCAATTTGTTTGATGCAAACCTCCCAAAACAACAGCAAAAGAAAAAAGACTTTACAGAGGAACCTGACCCATATATTCATGATAAGAGTCGTTTTTCTGAGGAAGTTTTATCACAGTTTTTTTCCATAATTGCTTTAGTGCATTTCTCTTATAACTTTAAAATTAACATAACACTGGGTTTTAAATCCACAACATTAAGACCTTCGCATGTTGCAGTACTAGTTTCCCATTCCTTCCAGAGTGCATCTCATTTTGATTATGCATGTATTCCTTCCATACAGGTCTCTGCTGTTTTATAACATTGTCATTATCTCATATGTATGTCAAAATTAGATTTAATTATGAATGCTGAATGTTTATTCTCTTTCAAATTAATTGTGCGCCTGATTGACTCAATCAAAACAAAAACGTTTAACTAGTTCTCAAAATTTCATAACTCCTTCTCATTGTTTCCTGAAAATAGTTGAAGTTTTTACCCTAAAGCTGTTTTTAATGCTTTGGGCTTTAGTTTTTCATAATTCTGTGGAAAAAAAAACAGAACTGAGAAAAGTATACACACCAAATACGTGAACCATCATATTCAGTGTTTTGCACTCGTTTATTGTTACTGTGGATTCAACCATGGCTGTTTAAATAGTGGCAAGTGCTGTCATGAACACTTTCAGGTTCACCAGGACCAGAATTGATTTGTATTTCCGTCACAACGAAATATCATTTGAAAATATGATAAAAACTGAGAGTCAGAGGTGCTGGTGGAGCTGTGACTTTCCTAAAGTCTACAATCATCTCCACTGTTCTCTGGGAGTCATTATTGCTGCACCAGGACAGCAGCAGATCCACCTTCCTCCTGTAGGCAGACTCATTTCCATCCGAGACGAGGCTGATGAGGGTGCACACATCTGAAAACTTGATCAGTTTCACAGATTCACAGCAGTTGTTGTACAGGGAGAAGAGCAGAGGTGAACGTTCACAGCCCTGATGGGAACCTGTGCTGATGGCCTGAGTGTGTGAGACGTTCTTTCTCAGCCACACGTTCTGCCTACGATCTGACAGGAAGCTGTCGATCCTCCGGCAGATAGAGTCAGGCACATTGAGCTGAGAGCGTTTGACTTGGAGCAGAGCTGGCAGGATTGTGTTGAACGCAGATCCATTTGCTTCAGGATGAAGTTGAAGGTCAGGTTAACAGCATTGTCTATAGATCTGGAGAAGAGTCTTTACAAGCTGGCCTGCACTATAGTTCTCACCCTATTTTCCCTGAATTTAGCCATTTAGTAAGTTTATCTATGTTTAACTTTCAGTATAGCTCGTACTGTTCTGTCTGGCCTGGAGAGTAAATAGCATCAAGAAATAAGGATCAGGTCTAATTCAAAATAAAATCACAGAAATCACAGACACCCTGTCACATAGAAAGACTTTAACTACGGAAAGACATCAAATAAAATAGTTTAATACTTCGAATACTGCTCGTTGGAGAGAATTCATGAAACTAATGCAACTATCTAACAATATATTATTTTGACAGACAATTACACAATATTCACAATAAACTTTTAGTTATGCACTCAAGATCACGTCCTTTTGATATTGTGGCTAGAAGCTATGGAAGCCTTTGTTAAATGAAACCCATGTAAACGTTGTAAAAGACAAAAAGATGTCTAAGAAGTTGTTCAGTTCAGATAACAGCATATGGACAAAAATAAGCATTGACCATCATCCTGAATCTGTTATTCTCACAAAGAGGCCGTGTCACGCAGGGGTGGTGCATTTATTTACCAGGAACTAGGCAGAAATAAAATACAACCAGAGATAAAACAGAGTAGGTCAGATTAAAATGATGTGTTCAAACAGGCAAACCGTTTCCTATGGTGAGTCATACTGCAAATACTTGACTTGAATAATAATTTTTATTTTATCACTTAACAACCCTCCGAAAAACGATGTATTTTTTCCATTCACCTCATTGTTTATGCAGTTTTTTTGTAGGGTTATTATGTCAAATCTTTGAAGTTTTACTGGAATGAGGTGACAAAATCTGAAAAGGTTTCACAAGAGTTACTATTTTTGCAAGAAGCTATAACTGTGATGTATTTCTAATGTCTCTCGCTGCAGCATGGAAAAATACTCCTCACTCAATAAGGAGCAAGTATTAGGGAACATACCAATGATGTTCATCACTTTCCCATCTGCCAAAGATCCAACAGCTGCCCTCAGACACCCAGGTAACACATTCACTTCAACCCAGATCTACTTTGTGTGGCAGTTACTGAGTAAGACAACTTTGACATAAGTGGGTTGTTTATTTATTGGACTCTTAATTGTTTGTCTCATTTAACTAAAAGCCTGTGTTTTTATCTATTGCTCTTGTTTTTGCATAGGTAAGTCTTGTATGACGTTGCTCACCATGGCCCGCTATGAGTGGTTTGAGGATTGGAAGGAGACCAAAGTCGGCAAGAGGGGTGAAGAGTACCTGGATCTGAAAAACAGCATGGCCCAAGAACTGCTGGAATGGGCTCTAACCATCTTCCCTCAACTTCGAGATAAGGTGCCTTTGGATTCTGCATGTGCTGTTTATACGTTTGTCCAGGATGATGGAGATGTGGCTAAAAGTCCCATGGATAATGTTGAATGATTTTAGATGGGTGGGGGAAGACAAAGTGTCTGCTATGCATCCTCATCCCATAATCCAGACACAGATGATTGCTTTCACACATTTATGGTTTGATATAGACATAAACTCTTTGCAGCTCAGCTTGTTTAACTCCAGTAACTGATCAGTACCTTTACTGTCCTATGTCACACAAGAAGGTGTAGAAATGTTGTTTTGCTCTTTATTTTTTACACCTAAAAACATAAAATAAAGCTATGTGGAAACTTTACTATTCCCTCTGTCTGCAAAGTTAAACATTCAGCTTTAATTGCTTATTTGGTGTAAAAGAATGTCAGTTCCTAGTTATTAAGCTTATAGTAAAAACCCTTTGGTATTTCCCCCTCTTGTAACACTCTGTATAATTGTGTTCAGGTGGTAATGGTAGAAGCTGCCACACCTTTAACTAATGTCCACTATTTGGGGGCTCCAAGAGGCGAGATGTATGGTGCAGAGCACAACCTGGAGCGCTTTAGTCCAGAAATGGTGGCTAGGACCCGACCACAGACGCCAGTCAGCGGGCTTTACTTAACAGGTAACCTGACCAACACTGCAGAGAGAAATGTCAAAAGTAAAGCTGGAAAGATGTTTTATGTAGGAAAACAGATTAAAGCACAGGGAAGCTCAGTTTCAAAGTGTGTTTATACTGGCACACAATCCCAAATTCAGGTGCCGTTACGTCCATCCAATGTAATTAGAATTAATATTGATAATCTAAATCACGTTTTAGAAAAGTAAATCAGATTATTACACCAGGTCTTTTGTTAAAAAAAAGATTTAAACATAGCCAAAACATTTTCTGTTGTAGTTCCTTTTGAATTATCAAGATTACATTGTAAACGCTAGATTAGGGAGAACTTTTCTTTTTCATTGTTTTTCTAATGGCTGGTGTAATTTCTTCTTTCTGTCCGAGTGAACTTTACAGTCTGGTCCTCATTTTGTTTCAGTTCGGCATCTTAACAAGATGTTTTGGTTTCGTTCTAGTCACCAGAACATCAACAAATCTTAGAGAAAGTACAATTCTTCTCCATCCCGTACTGTAACGGTTGCACTTATGCCGATTTAACCTGCTTGTAATTGTTCAAATAAATGGCTGTGAAAACTTCACGTGTCTGGAAATTGGACCAAAAGTTTTGTGACATGATGTCATTTAGAGATTTTCATGATGCCAATCAAGAAAGCAGTGGGTCTGAAGTCTTGACCAGAGAAATACCTGCAGTTGAGCCTTCATTTAGCTCAGATCTTGTTATTTAATAATTATTAAGCATCAGATGCTCGAAAGCCAAAACAGTTTATTCTATCTTCAAAGAAGATGATTTTTTTTCTCATTATTTTTGCACTTTAGAATATACAGCATATCTAACTGTCTGGTTTCCTCTTTAGTTGTACATTTAAGGATGCCTTACCAAATGCACAGCTGTTGAATTGCTTGACTGATTTAAGACATCTTATTAGATCCTCAAATCAACTGAGAAAGTGATTTCTGAAAAGCTGTCCAGCAGCAAAGTGTTTTAACTGTGTCTTACACTTCATGTTAACTTGTGTGTTCAAGGTCAGGATGTTTTCTGTAATGGCATGGCTGGGGCTCTCCATGGCGGACTGCTCTGTGCCTCAGCTGTCCTCAATCAGATTCTCTACATCGACCTTGTTGCTCAGAAAATCAAGCAAAAGCGCCAAAACACCAAGAAGAAGAAGTCCTGGTAGCAGCATGAAAACGGCCAAAACAGATAAATCCTTGAGATTTTAATGGCTTTTATTATGCTTCTCAATCTACTTAGATTAGCTTTGTTGACAGAGTTTCATTTTAGGCATGCAGAGAGTTCCTGAAGGTCTGAGGAAAGAGGAAACAGAGTGTGGCAGATCTGATCGGTCTGAGCTTCTAAGGCTCCATTGTTTATTTTCCCCTCTAGTGATACTTTTATCTGCTTTAGCAATGAGATTATGAATATATTTTTAATTGCTTGGGTCTCTCTGTACATTGTAATAAAGCTTTTATCATTTTCTATTGCATTTACAGAGCAATAGAAACCTTATTAAACAAACCGCAGTCTACATGTTCCAATCTGTACCACTAACAATATGGGTTGTGTCTTGGTTTCTCCAAATATTTTCATCTTTCTAACTTTTATTTCCGTTTTCTTGTAAACTGTGTTGTATTGAGTCAGTCTACCGTCTCTGGGAACCTTAATAGCTTATCAGTAATCAAGAGTGAATTTCTGTATAAACCACAAGGGCATAGCATTGATGAAATTAAATAAAAGCACTACACTCTGAAATTGTTCTGCTGTGTTCTGTCAGCATTATCTATGTCATTTTTTGTCATTTAGTCTTTTGAGCTTTATTGGATAGTAGATCACTGGTTGTGTTGAGGGTTTGAGTCACATTACTAAACTAAATAAAAAGTTCCAAGGTTTTGAAAATCAGATTCCACCATTGTTCAGGTTTAACCCTAGCTATACAAAAATCACATAAATGCTAAATCAAATTCCTAATCAGGTGCCCGAGCCACCTCATCTGACTGTTCTTGACTGTTCTAGCCTTTTGAAACTATTTAGGTCAAAGGAAACAGCCCAAAAATGCAAAGCCTATTCAGAGTCCCAAGTAAATACAAAAAGAAAGAATGTTGGTCAACTGCTCCTGAAATACGTAGTCCAGAGATTTTAAATCAGCATTCACATTTACTGGCACTGGACTGGGAGGAAGGAGGTGGTGCTTGTTCGTAGTGAGCATGTGGCGTGAGGTCAAGCGTGCTTAAGTCCGCCATTGAAGAGAGAAATATGGCTATGTTTGAACTCTCCACCTGATAAAAGGTTGATGTCAATACCTACAAATGTACAATCATTTTTTATCTTTGATCTTTGAAATATTAACCCTCAGTACTCCTAAAACATATGCTAGGAAGCTAACATGGCCACATTCCTACAGTATGCTATCACAGGATTCTAGCTATTAGAGCTAATGCTATTAGTTGCTATTAACTAATGCTAATGTTACGTAAATCAACTCCTGACACTGTGTTGTCTCTAAAATTAATTATTGTTCCATTCCCATTTTGCCTCATTTTGATCATTATGATTATTCTTTTATGAGCTATGCCCATTAAAATCCCCACACTAGTCTTTCATATATGTTATAAAACTCAATTATTTTCACTTTTTGACATTTATTTTCCAAATTTCCATAAAATATCTTAAATCTTTCTTTTGCTTAAATCTGAATTAAATCCCCTTTTTCATGAATATTATACATCTTGCAGATCCTCCTTCTGTGTCTCTTCTAATATAAGTACTTTAATATCCTTTGGTAACAAATCAAGATTTGGTTTAAGCCAAATGCAAATTATATGTATTCTTTGATGAAATCTTTATTAAATCCTTTAAACGCTTGTTGCTTCCAGCTTTCATATGTTAGAGGATCAATTTATCTCTCCCTGTCCTCCCACGTTCCCTTCTCTCTCTAATCTCTTATTTATGTGATCCCAGGATATATTGTTTATGCCTGGAAACCTTTCTGCTTCTTTCATGATTATTTTCGTTTTTTATTTCTGTTTTGTGCTTCATTTTATCTCTACAGTTCATAAGCCATTAACAACATAATCTGATGTTTTAATCTGCCTTTGTTCTGGTGTTAGACTCATTCGGACATTTCCTAGTACATGTTTCGGCTTCCTCACTCTCTTTACCACTTATATCATTGTTGACCTTGACTTGTTCAATTTCCATTGCTTTTTTCCTTACATCACATCCTCTGTACGTCACCCTCTGTATTTTCCCGTCTTACATTAATCTTACCTATGTTCCCCTCCACACTGGACATCTTTGTTTCCCCTTACATGCTGCTGCTATCTGTCCATAACTCTGGCATTTATGACATCGTAGTGGTGGAGGGACATAAGAGGGAAACACATAGATCCTACTTTTATCCTTTCCAGAAAAACGGCTGCTATTCTTTGATCTTAAACCGTTCTAATCAGTCTTTTAATTTTGCTCACCTCACTTACATAGATACTGTGTTTGAACTTCTCCGAATCTTCACCTCCCATAATATCTTAAATAACTCCTCAAACTACTGTTGTCACTCCTAAAATCTTTCTCTGTCACGTTTTTTTTTTTAAATACTCGAGTGCTCATCACATTTGAATTCCTGCTCTTCTCTTCTAATTATAGTCAATAGATTCAAGTCTCAGCTCTCCAAACTTCTTATTTCATTCTCTTGATGAAGCTAATCAACTTAGCTAAATACCTTTATCCGCATTTCTAATTTTTATTTATTTATTTATTTTAGTCACTTTGGATATAAGTCTGTTCTAAATTCATAAATGTAAAATTGATGATTATTTTGGACTCCTTTCCAGCAACCCTCTTACTAACTTACTAAGCTCCTTTTAAAAATGTCTTCCTTTCAGCAGGTCTCTTTTCTCAACCCTCTACCTCCATGCACAGGGGTCCATCTCATCATCTCCCTCATCCTCAATCTGAGATCCCGTAGCAACCAAATCATGAACCAGTTTAATGCCAACCTCCTCAACTCACGATGAAAACTGCAACAGTCCGACTTTGCTAAAAACGCTCCTCTAACACCACTCCTGAACTTGTTAAGTGGTCAGATGGGCAGGTGAGAAACATGAGTGGGCGTGGTCAGCACATGTGGAATGAACTAGGAGCAAATGAAAACAAACCAGTCTCTTTGCCAGACTGATAAGTTGCCATATCTAGAGACCTAATGTTCCAGTAATTTAAGCTTAGATCGTTATTGCCGTCTGCTCTTATCTTGATGTTTTAAATTAGACATGGTTTAGCCGATTATGCAACTCCTTCTTTAGAAGCATCCCATTTCATGAAGGCTGGAGTCATCCTAAAATATTCACCTATCCTTTCTCCAGTAATGGAGGGCCTCTAGGAGGGCCTTCTACCTAGATCATTCATAACTTTAGACCAAAACTGTTTATTTAATTGTGTCATTTTTACAGTTTAAACACATTTAATTCCTTCCCTTTTTTCCAGCCTTCCTTTCAGCTGGCTTCTAGTTTTTGGGTGACATTTATTGCACTGCGTAGCCAGTGTGTTGATGATCAGAGCCGTTTGTTCTTAGCTCTGAAATCGGTTTATTTGTATTCGATTATGTGGAAAGCAGTAGCTGTTTTTGTCTCATACCGCTGGACCACCATCCCCTCACCCTGATGCATGGTTTGATGGGAAGTTGTGCTGAGGAAAGCTGTTTCATGGAGAACAAATGAAATCCTGAATGATTCCAACCTTCAAGATTTTCAAGTTTGGCTCAGACCCAATTGCCCCTGGGGTACAATCAAAAAAGCCCTTACTAGGTGTTGGATCCTCTGTTGACTGTCCCCCTCATCTTCGTTCTGTTTCTCGTTGCTCCTCATAATCCCAGGTTTTCTTCTGTGTCCATTTTCAGTATTCGACTCAAGTTCCAAGTACCTTCATATGTTTTGGTCAACAGCTGCTTGCCGTTAAACTTAAATCCATCTGTTGAACTTGCTCTCCAATAAAATTCCTCCTTTTTCGAACAACACCATGTCCATCTCTGCATTCAGACCCACCTCTAACACCGAACCGTGACATTTTTGCTGTTAAATAAAGCTTTGTCCGGAGCATCCCTTTTTGCTGGATGCTATGATTTAAGTTGGCAACTTAATATTCTGTTTGATAAACTTTTTCAATTTTAACATATGGATAACCTTGTAAAGTGCCTTGAGATGAAATAAAATGCTCAATTGAATCGAACATTTACAGGACGGCAAAATAAGAGTTGGGGATCAATATTCCACACATGTTAAGGTAGAATATGACAAACTATAACAGAGTCTAATAAATACCATAATAACTGAAATAGGGATTCCTATATTTAAAAAGTAAATCAGAATTTTAAGAAGATTATAAGGTTATATGGATGAAGGGGGTTAATTAAATCAAATGAATGGAATCCAAGTTATTAGCAGGTAGATCTTGTTACATGATTTAAAAAAAAAAAGAGAAATAGAAAATTGTGTTAAACCTCCAGAAACTGAATAAGAATTTTTATATTTATGGTTTGGCAGTTGTTATACATGCAAATACTATCTGAAGCAGCAACAAACAAAACGTAAGAAAGTGTACAAATCTGAGCTGATAAGCCACCATCGTTAAATATTTAGTGAGCTTTTATGATATCAGCTTTAGATTAGCAGTGTATGTGATATTGACCAATGGCAACATCAACAACACAAATTGCAGACAGATTACAATGCACAACGTTATGAGTATGTTCAGTACTTGAATATGTATGAGCAATTACCACCACTCCCATTAAGGCTATTTAGTAGCACTGATGGGCAACTCAGCAATAATGAGAGTTAAAATAGTATTAACTCATAAGATAAAATTGAAAGTAGCACAGAAGAAAACCCTGCAACATATATATTAATGGAATGATTGGGGTATTTTAAGTAAGGAATGGGTTTGGATGGACAGAAAATGATGAATGAAAAAATGTGAAGTAGATCATAAGAAATTATCTAACAATAATCCAGTTACTGCAGTGTCTCAATTGCTGCTGGTAGTAATACAAGATTAAACAAATTTCATAGGGATGAGTGGGAATAGGGACCTTTATTCCAGAGGCTCAAATATGTACAGTGGGGGTAACTGTTTGAACAGTCTAATTTTACCGGCAGGTTTATTTTACCAGTTATATTACATTGTATAAAATATATAAATTTATTTGCATTTTGCAGAGAGAAATAGGTATTTGTTCCCTCTAGCAAACAAGACTCAATACTTGGTGGCAAAACCCTAGTTGGCAAGGGCAGCAGACATATTTTGCACTTGATGTTGATGTTTGTGCACATGTCAGGAAGAATTTTAGTCCACTCTTCTTTGCAAATCATCTCTAAATCATTACGATTTTGAGGCTATTGCTTGGCCACTCGGAACGTCAGGTCCCTCAATACATTTTCTATAGCATTAAGATCTTCTTTGTTGCCTTGGCTGCATGTTTTGAGGCATTGTCGTGTTGGAAGACCAAGCCATGAGCCATTTTTAATGTCCTGGCAGAGGGAAGGAGGTTGTCACTCAGGATTTTATGGTACATGGTTCCATCCATTCTCCCATTGATGCAGTGAAGTAGTCCTTTGCTTTTAACAGAGAAACATGCCCAAAACATAATGTTTCCACCTCCATGCTTGATAGCGGGGACTGTGTTCTTTGGGTCATAGTCAACATTTCTCTTTCTCCAAAAACGGCAAGTTGAGTTATTGTCAATTTTTTAATCTCATTAGACCACAGCACCTTCTCTCAAACACTCTCAGAATCATCCAGGTGATCATTGGTAAACTTCAGACAGGCTTGCACATGTGTCTTCCTGAGCGGGGAGAACTATTGGGCGCTGAAGGATTTTAATTCATTACGGTGTAATGGATTACCAGTGGTTTTCTTGGTGACTGTGGTCCCAGCTTCATCAAGGTCAATAACAAGTTCCCTCCGTGTAGTTTTAGGCTGATTTACCTTCCTCATGATCAAGAATAGCCCATGAGGTGACATTTTGCATAAGACCCCAGATTAAGGTTGATTGACAGTTTTTTGGTATTTCTTCTTGTCTCCTTCTTACCCAGCGTCTTAATCATGGTTTTGTTGCCCCTTCCGGCATTGTGCAGGTCTATGATCTTGTCCCTGACATCCTTAGAAAGATCTTTGGTCTTGCCCATGTTAGCGAGGTTAGAGTCTGGCTGATTAATTAAGTCTGTGGACAGGTCTCTTTTATACGGATGACAATTGAAGGCAGCTCTCTTCAACGACGGTGAAATTTATTAGATCTAATTGGTCTAAAGGAGCCAGAACTCTTTGGTAGGGGATCAAATACTTTTTTCACTCTAAAAGAAGGTAACTTCATTTATTTTGTACAATGTAATTTTCTAAAGCCTCCCTGGGAAGGTCGATTCTATTCGGGGGTTCTGGAGCGGAGGGTCTGTTGGATAGTCGGACCTCGGATTCAGGAGGAGCAGTGCGGTTTTTTTCCAGTGTGGAACACTGGACCAGCTCTGTACCCTCAGTAGGGTCCTAGAGGTTGAATGGGAATTCGCCCAACCAGTCTACATGTCTTTTGTGTTCCCCCTAAAAGGCACTCAACCGTGTCCCTAAGGGGTTCCTGTGGGAGGTACTCCGGAATATGGGGTAACAGGCCCTTTGAAAAGGGCTGTTAGGTTCCTGTATGACCGGTGCCAGAGCTTGGACTCCGCCAAGGCTGCCCTTTGTCACTGATTCTGTTCATAACTTTCATGGATAGTATTTCTAGACACAGCCAAGGTGTTGAGGGGATCCGTTATGGTGACCTTAGAATTGCATCTCTGCTGTTCCCAGATGATGTGGTCCTTTTGGCCTCATCACCTTGTGATCTGCTGCTCTCTCGCTGGAGCGGTTTGCAGCTGAGTCTGACGCAGCCGGGTTGGTTGTGGTACCGGTCCGTCGTGGTGAAGAGAGAGCTGAGCCAAAAAGCAAAGCTCTCAATTTACCAGTTGATCTACTTTCCTACCCTCATCCGTGGTAATGAGCTTTGGGTCATGACAGAAAGAACGGGATCATAGATACTAGCGGCTGAAATGGGTTTCCTCCGCAGGGTGTCTGAGCTCTCCCTTAGAGATAGGGTGAGGAGCTCGGACCCAAAGTAGAGCCGCTTGCTCTCCACGTCGAGAGGACCTAGTTGAGGTGGCTTGGGCATCTGGTAAGGATGCCTCCTGGACGCCTCCCTGATGAGGTGTCCAGGGCACATTTCACTAGGAGGAGGCCCAGAGGAAGACCTGGGAACACCTTGAGATTCCCCAGGATGAGCTGGCCCAAGTGGATATGGACGTGGAAGTCTAAGTCTCCCTGCTGAGGTTGCTGGCCCCAGCGACCTGACCCCGTTTAAGCGGAGGACAACGGATGGATGGACAATGTTATTTTATGGATTTTCCTTTAGATATTCTATCCCTCACTGTTAGAATAAACATGCGCTTAGAATTACAGCCTGTTCATATCTTTGTTAGGGGGCAGACTTGCAAAATTAGAAAGGGATCAAATAATTGTATCCTCCACTGTATATCCGAAAGAATATTGGATCAATCACTTTTTTTTATAGCAGAAATATTATCAATATTAATCAACTTGCAGTTGGTGAGGGAAGTTAGAGTCAATAGAGTGGAAGTGTTTCAGACAAATGCGGTCATGGAAAACCAACAGGATGGAAGAAACAATAAAAAAATATAAAACATATTATTAAGAGGTAGAGTAGATGCAAAATTAAAGAGCAGATATGTTAAAAACATAGATAGTTTAAATCATAATTATATAATGCAAGGAAACAGTAATTTAAGAGATAGAAATCTATTTTAAGTAAACAAAAATATATACTAATGAATAATTATGAAAATGCACTAATGATAAATTGCCTAATGGATTATTTTTTAAATTATAATAGGAAAAAGGTGGACAAAACAAGTGAGGCTTGTAAATAAAGAGAAAGAGTGAATTATGTTTAGATATTGTGTATTAAATATGAAGCTGAAAGACACAAGATGAGCAAAAACCTTTGCCAAATTGAAAGAAAATGTCTTTGGAACAAAAGCAGAGACATAAATTAAGTATGTGTCTATCAGGTAACACTCATGCACGGTAGGTGGCGGTATACACCCATGAAGTGGTTTGTGATATTAGGAGGAAGAAGAAGAAGAAGAGCACTGAACAGGAGGCCTCAGTCTGGAGAAACAAAGGGGGTCAGAGTGAGTATGTTTGTTACTTATCTTTGGAATTTAAGTAAGAGTATTTTATTATTTTATTATTTAATGCTGTTTTTAAACTTCTAGCTATTTTGTTTGTGGTTAGATTAGCAGGAAAGCTCGTTACCGAGCTCTTTGTGCTGGGTACTCCCCGATAACTGTTAGCTTAGCATCGCTAACACGATTCCACAGTTCTTGCAGTTTTCCGCTGATGAACTGTACAGTGTTTCTACTGAGCCCTTATCGTGCTCCTGTTTTCACGTAAACTGGGTCTTTTTGAATGAATTTGGGTTGTCTCTGCTCAGACAGCCATACTTTCCTCCTCCTTCGTGTTAGCTTCTCGGCTAACGGGCCTGTTGCAGTTAGCCTCATTTTAATTGGGGGTCGTGTTAGCTTCTCGGCTAACGGGCCTGTTGCAGTTAGCCTCATCTTAAGTAGGGTGTCGTGTTAGCTTCTTGGCTAACGGGCCTGTTGCAGTTAGCCTCATTTTAATTAGGGGTCGTGTTAGCTTCTCGGCTAACGGGCCTGTTGCAGTTAGCCTCATCTTAAGTAGGGTGTCGTGTTAGCTTCTTGGCTAACGGGCCTGTTGCAGTTAGCCTCATCTTAAGTAGGGTGTCGTGTTAGCTTCTTGGCTAACGGGCCTGTTGCAGTTAGCCTCATTTTAATTAGGGGTCGTGTTAGCTTCTCGGCTAAC
>JAVLVB010000509.1:70220-91351 GCA_032876305.1 Orestias chungarensis | reverse complement strand
CCAATTACCAGAGTCTGTTTCTCAGCGGGTGTATCGCTGAGTGGGGAAAATCGGTTTGAAACGTTAACAGGTTGGTGGTGAGCCAAAGGCTGGGTTCTGGGACTATGCTTTCTGCGTACAGTCACCCAGCCAGGCTGATTTCCCAGCTGCGTGGGAACTGCTGGAGGATCACTAGGGCAACCTGTTCTTGTTGGCTCCACGCTAGATAATGGGCCTCGGCTATCTGCGGGTGTTTCAATAGCAAGGAGCCGTGCTTCCAATTCACACACCCTCGCCTCCAAAGCTATAAAAATGCTACATTTAATATGCTTCTTTTAGTTATTTCACTTGCAATTCAGAGATGTACTGAGCATATAAACAAGTAGATTACACAGACTACACAGTAGTTGACTTGGATAGTTGCAGGAAGAATATTGCACGAGTGACAGTAGGTAATGTTTTGCACAAGGGAGGGGGGGGGGTGATCCTTGTCCCTCTTCCCATCACCTCCTCCTTCCCCCACGTGAGGAGTTGTACAGCTTGATGGCTTGAGGAACAAAGGAGTTCAGCAGTCTGTTGGTCCTGCATTTGGGGAGGAGCAGTCTCCCACTGATCAGGCTCATCTGATTGGTGAGGACAGTGTGCAGAGGGTGGCTGGCATCATCCATTATGTCCAGCAGTTTCTTTAGTGTCCTTGTCTCTGCCACCGTCCCCAGAGAGTCCAGCTTCTTACCAATCACAGAGCCGGCTCGCCTGACCAATTTGGCCAGTGTGGAGATGTCCTTCTTGGATGTTCTGCTCCCCCAGCACACCACGGTGTAGAAGAGGACACTGGCAACAACAGACTGGTAGAACATCTCCAACAGCTTGTTGCAGATGTTGAACGACCACAGTCTCCTCAGGAAGTACATCCTGCTCTGTGTCTTCCTATGCAGGTGGTTGGTGTGTGTTGCCCAGTCCAATTTACTGTCCAGCTATACCCAAAGAGATATGTATAGCTCTTTATCAAGAGGACTCCTAAGCATATATTCACACACTAATGATGGTGAGCTACTTAATGTAATTTGCAGATTAATTATGGATTTTATATTAATGTATTTATTCTAGGTGGTATGTTATAAAAGGGTCTTATTTTCTTCAGGTTTGAAAAGGGTTATCTTAGAATATTTTAATAACTTGTAACAGAATGTGGATGTTGGGAATTTTAGTATTTACTGCCAGTATTGTTTAAAATGGCAGATAACTATTTTTAATAAAAGCATCAAGAGGTTACAGTCAGAATCAGGGGGGGGGGGGGGGGGGGGGGATGCGCTTGGAACCAGTTTTAAACTGCTTCTGTTTTCAGTTCTATAAATATTTAGGATGATATAAATGGTATTGTTTCATCATTTCAATTTTTTATTTGTTAAATATGGTCACCACTATGTAGAAAAATACATGGTCACGTGTGCGTGAGGTAATACTTCTGCAGAAGAGTCCTTACCTGTCTGCTGAGTTTCCAGTCAGTTCCACCAGCATCTCCTGCAGAACAAGACAATAGCGCCACTCAGTGGCAAAAGTATGATGTTGCATTAAGACATGGGCAAACACATTTAGTTTGTGTTAGGGAGATGTTGAGGGTTAAGTTGTGTTTCATAAGCTAAACTGTTCTATAAATCTATAGAGACACCAGGATCACATCATAATGGTTTTTCCAGACTAAGTAGAATGTTGTTCTTCTTATTTGAAATTCCAAAAAAAATGCATTTTAAATGAATTAGTCACTTTAAAAAGCTTCTAGGTTTAGGTCTGTGTGTGAACGTGATGGTAGACGTGAGACATAACTTTAATGCCACGGCTCAATGCCCTGAGGTTTCTAAAGAACATTATCACCACCAGAAGAAAGAAAAACAAAATCCTAAAGGATTCAAAGATCCAGAAAAAAAGCTTTGTTAGGAAGTTTTAAAGGAAAGAATAAAGAAGTTTGCACAGTATTTTGCTTACATTTGTATTTCCCCCTCACATATTTCATCTATCTTTTTTTTGTTATGATGCTCATATTGTTTACACTTACTGTCAAATACAATATAACAAATACAGTTTTAAAATGGTTATGTGTCCTTAGAAATGACCATTATTTTATATGTCACCAGTAACAAACCAGACAGGAATACAGCAAACCTGCAGTTTTCTGTTCGAAATCATAAAGGAGGCGTTATGATTTCAAAGACTGAAACATTAGGCCTAATGTGAGGGATTTAACCCCTCTCTAACAGGTGCTGTTTCTTTGTACTTCCTATATTGTAATTTATCTGAATGTATTGCTTTTGTTGGGAGGAGGTAACTCGCTTTATTTAACATCTCTCTTCTCTTTGAGGTCACCTGATCACGTGCTGCCATGGAAGGGCGTCCATGAGCAGTGCTGACAGGGACCTGCTGTTTTCAATCAACCTCACTGGGAAAACCCATTGTCTAGAGGGAGAGGAGATGTTTCTTTTTTGGATTGTGTTTGTTTTAGTTTTGAAGTTGTTAGTTGTAATGTAAATACGTTTTCTAGGAAAATAGTTTACTACTAATGTGTTTATTTTTCTAACTGCAAATAAAAATGTTTCCACCCCTTAATTAGTCCTGGTAGGAGCCAATGCTTTGAAAGCCAGGTGATTTCGATCAGAGGGAGCTCTTCCCCCTGTTTCTTTTTGAATGCATGTCATAGTGTGAGTTGGAAATAAATGTTTGAAGAACTTCATAAAGGGAAAAAATATAGAGCTCTATACTTTCTGGATTTTGTCTGATTTTTAATCACAAACCAACAGCTTAATCTAAACAAAAAAATCAACAGATATCATTTACAAATAGTAAAAACATTGAATAGTGTATATACTTACCAGTTATGATAAACCAAAAATTCAACCAAAATTACTCCAAGAGTTCATTGAGGAAGTCACCAGACAACACAGAACAACATGTAAACCACTGCAGGTCTCAACTTCATCTGTCAGGTTAGAGCTTATGATTCAACAAGATTTGTTCATGCAGTGAATTCAGACTTAGGGCTCCAAAATTCAGCCTAAATTTAATCTTCAATTTATTAAATAATCTGCAGTAGGCCATCAGATAACCAGCAGCTGCACAGATGGAATGAGTGAGTAATTGGAGTAAGACAGGAGCTGAGCTGAATGAAAACAAACCAGTTAAGTTGAGAGGTTTAAATTCAAAAGTGGATGCTTAAGTGTACTTGGGTTATTCAGCAGAGCAGTAATACAAAGCTAACAACCTCAAACAGGTTTGCTATTGCAAACGCTGGAGGAAAATCTCAACGGGCTAATGTTTGTCCACATACATACATGGGACAGGTTTTTCCATAATTAATAAAACATCATTTGAAAACTATGTTGTCTGTTTATGCAGATAATGTTGTCATTCAATTTTCTTTAAAGATCTCTAATGTAAAAAACAAACAAACAAAGCTTGACAATCTGAAATGAGCTAATTACTGTAGATTTTCAACATTGTACACATTCAAAAATTTAATGTAAATGTTAATTTGGACCAAAGTCACTTAAATGGGTCCCAATGCTTTTGATTCCTAGTTTTTTGTGCTTCTTCTTTGTTTGCAGTTATTCCATTTTTCTTTATTTTTGTCTAGTCTGTTTATTTTAGTTAGATCCTGTTTAATAATGATTCCCAGTGTTTAGATATTCTTTATTCATTTCTTCAGTTATTTCCTTCTTCTCTTTGCTTCTCCGTTGCATCTTGTGCTCTCCCTAAGCCTCCCTGGTCTCCCCTCTCAGCTACACCCTGTTTTTAATCAGCCTCCTTGTTCATCAGCTACCCTCTTCCAGTCATGCATTACGGGTTCCTTCAGTTTTACTCTGTAACTTAATGCTTCATGATTTGTCCTTTTCAATTCAAGGCCTTTTGATTTTAATTACAACATGATCTTAGCTAACAGCTCTTGTTTGAATGTTTTTCCACCTCCAAACTCACAGATCATGACAGCTTTGTTTTTGTGTTACATGTTTTATATACATTTTGTGTTAATGTATTACGGAAACTAAAGCTCTCCAATCTGAACCTGAACCGATTTCCATGGTAAACTCTAATGTGTTCTGTAATCTTTTATCTTTTTGCCTATCAAAGCCTATTGTTTGTTTTTTCAATGACTTGTCAGCTGTGCAGGATCAGGTCCAAGTAATATTCTCTAAAATACTGGCAACCATTACATGCTGTGATGTTTTGTCTGATCATACAGAAGACTGTTGGTGTGCTTGGAAAACACTTTGAGCAAAAGGTTTTACACTGGAGCTGAAGAAGAGCAGAACTATGCTTTGGTGAATGACAAATATGGTTTTGTATTCATGTATGTATCAATCTCAGTTAATCCTCTGTTATGATCAACAGGGTTTTCTAAAATTTGAACAAGATTTTCCTCATGACTCGGCCTGTAGTTTGAAATTCCTTCAGTTCCTCTGAGCTCATGTCCACAGAACCTTTCTTACTGAATCATTGACTATTTACAGACATCAAATACACTTTAGCTGTTTTCCTGGTTTCCCCATCTTTCCCATCCTTCCCACCCCAATGTCTATCTCCTAAACCTAATTTAGAAATAATGAGTGACTGTTTCTCTTTGTCTGTTTCCAGCCTTTTCATAGAAACACAAAAATGACAAATGTTAATCACACAGTAAATGATTTTATTCACATCTTTGCTTTTACTCTTGGCAGTGGCAACATCAGAACAGAATGTCTTTACGATTTAGAGATGGAAAGAACAATAGAGTTATTACACACGATTGGCTGCTCTGATCTCACACATTTTAATTTGGGCACTAACTTACAGCACAGCACTGTTTGAAAAAAAGGGGTGTTGCAACTCATGAGAGACAGAAAGAGCTTTTGCTGGAGTTAGTCATGGACAATCCGTTGGCTTTAGAGAGGATGAGAGGCACCTATTGGCTCCTCCAGGTGCATTCTGGGAAGGCCCAAGGAGAAAAGCACAAAGAGGAGGTTGGAGCGCTGTAGAGTTACCACATGAAGCCGTCATCGTATCTGTTAAGAGGCAGACAGGGAGAAGACTCTCAGTGTGTTTCTTCATATTATCAGCTGACTCCTGTGTGTATGAGGTGCTTCACCTTGATCTCTGCTCTCTGTTGCTGTCGCCCCCAAACAGCAGCTCAGCAACTACGTCCTCCTGAGCCGAACGCTTTCCGTATCTGCAAAGGCGGTGATAGAAAATTCTCAAAAATGTATGTTTAATTTCTGCAATAACCTGTTTATGACATCATTTATCATTACTGGTAATGCTACTGCCCAGAGGATGTTCCTTTGTTTAAGTATGTTTATGACGAACAGAGTGAAAAGCTTTGCAGCGATGTAACAATAATACATTGAATGTTCTTCCTCCTCCCAGCTTGTCTGTGATTGCATGTGTCTGAATCTGGACGAGCTGCCTCGCAGGGAAGCAATCAATAAAGCAATAAACATACAATCTCATCTGGTATGATCCCAGGCAGTTGGTTTTCCCCCATGTTTGGTAATGACCAGTTATAACCTATAAAACACCATTTTTCTGTCTGCATGAGCGTTGTGTTATTTTAACTCTCATCTTTACAAAAATTGCTTTAAAAACTGGGGTCTTCAAACTCTACATGAATGCTAATCTAGCTAATCCCTGAAGGTGTTTGACCTTTTTTAATAGCCCTGCCAAGTTGTACATATGATTGAATATGCTGTTTAATTCCTTTTTTTCCTTCTAAATAGTTTTATAATATTGTTATTTTACATATTTACCCTAATTTGAAATTGGTGGCTTCTGGTACAGCAGAATATTCCTACTGTGGGGCAATGAGGGATATTTCTTTTTATACTATTTGATGTCCCCAATGAACTTGCCCACTAATATTTTTAGATCTGATATTATTTAGAGAAGCACCGATAGGGTTATTCTGATCATTTTTAATCTCCTTGGTTTATTTAACTTTTACTTATCCGCTAGGATTTTAGGAAATTCTGTTAAAACATAAAAAATAACCTTTAAAATATCCTGATTCCCCCCCCCCTGATTTCCTGTTATAAAGTAGCAACCTCCATATGTTGTTGGGGTTCATTGCAACCTTGGCCAGGATTTAAATACCAAAATAAGACATTTCCATTTAGCTATAAGACAATTCTTGTCATTTCTATGTCCTGTTTTACCTGTTTTTAAAGGTCATTTGAAGTGATTATGGCAAACGCCCAAAGCAGCAGGACCAGGGAGGGGTCTTCATTATTGGGCTTCAAACACAGAAATTCCTGGACTTTCATCACATCAAAAAGACCTGTCACAAATTTCCTCTGAACAAATCAGTACTGCACTCTTTTGTACTTTAAACTCCTCTGTTTAAATGCACTGGTGTATAAGAAGCAGGAGTATGGAAACAGTAACTCATTTTATTGGTCACAAACTGTATTCATTAATCTCCAGATCTCCAGTAGATATGAAAACCAAATGTGTTTTTAACTGCACTCTTTAAGGCTTCAAATATCAATACGTGATTTAACTTTCATGAATGAAACGAGCTCACTAGTTTAAATAAAAAAACTAAATAGCCAGAGACTGTATGCAGCCAGAGTTATACCTAAGGATTTCAGACCTGGACTCGGGCTCTTCTAACTAAATCTGGGATTCTTACTGGGTCCATCTTCATAACTTTTATGGCTCCCCTGCTGTTGCTTCAAAGGCCTGAAGGTTAAGGGGAAGGAAGGTAATCTAATCTGTGGGCTAAAGCCAGGAACATCTCTGGAAAGAATCCCATGTTAAAAAATGTGAGAAGGATTGTGAATGTTGTTGCTGTTGTGGCTTAATTGAATAAAAATAAATATTAACTAGAGCAGAAAAGTAAAAAAAAAGAGTAAATTTAATGCTGATTTTAATATTTAATGTTATTTTGAAGTTATTTGTTATGATGAGTTGATTTTTTTGTGCGTACACAAGGATGGAAATCATTTATAGGTAAAATTAGGTCATCTTAATTCTGTCGACTTAATTAGGAACTTTCTGGCACTAGAGGCAGTTATTTGTGAATTTTAGAGGTGAAGTGGGCAGCGTGAGTGCAGAGGACGACATGCAGCAAAGGTGCTTGCAGCTGCATTGAGGACTAAGAGCCAATATATGAGGTACCTGTCCTACCTTTGCATAACTCACCACCCATTTTTCACAGTTTCAAAAGACAATCTTTTTTCTTTTGTTATTAAAGCTTTAGAGAGTAGCTTTTATGAAAGTAAAGTGTTATTATGTACATACTTATTGAAACTTTCATTACATTGTGATAGTAGAATAGGACAATTTGAGTAGAATCTGTGACAAGTATAAAAAAATAATTTAAAAAAATCTGTACTGACCTCTGCCTGGTGATGAGGTTGATATAGTGTCTCAGGGCGGTGTAGTACTTGGCCAGCTCTTCAGGTGGTGCATCCTCACCAGGGTTCTCTGGTTTTGGAGGATAAGCATCTGCCAGAGCTCCCAGGCAAACCAGCACGCACAGCACAGTGGCCACCAGCATTGTCCATGGTTTCAGCATCCCAGCCATCTGTGGCACACAAGATACAACAGATATATTGTATTGTACTGTATTATATGCAGCAGTTGGTAGCACTGTTTCCTTGCAGCAAGAAGGCTCTTGGTTCAATTCTACCGTGGATCTTTGCATGGGTTTTCTCCTGGTACTATGGCTTCAAAGTCCAAAAACATGAATGTTAGGCTGATCGGGTATTCTAAGTTGTCCTTAGGTGTGAGTGTGTGTATGAGTGGTTGTTTGTCCTGTTTGTCTCTGTGTTGCCCTGCGACAGACTGGCGACCTGTCCAGGCTGTACCCCACATCTCGCCCGATGCCAGCTAGGGGTCACAGACCTTTGTGACCCCACGGGGATAAGCAGTATGGATAATATAATATAATGTATTGCATCACTAAGTTAAATGTAAAGCAAAAATTAGCTTTAGACAAGAAACTTGCTTTGTCTCATGTCCCATCAATCCTTCCAGTTATCTGCGGTCGCGCATGACTTAGCTCAAACGAACAGGCCCAGACTTCTCTATGCTCAGCCACTTGAACCAGCTTGGAATACCAAGGCATTCCCACACCAGCACAAAAACCCGGCCCCACTAGCACTTCCTGGGCATTCTCCTGGTGATATGTACAGGGAACACCCACCCTAGCCATCTAAAGTGGCTGCTCTGGTTGTGGAGGAACAATAACTCTACTCTGAGCGGCATCCAGATAACAGAGCTTCCCACCTTATCTGTATGTGAGCAACACCCTAAGGAGGAAACTCACTTTGGCTGCTTGTGTCTGTGTTCTCTATCTTTTTGAACAATCAATTTGACAAAACTACCCCTGACACTGCAAAACAATCAGCCCTAAACTCTGAGAAAAGGGTACACACAATAATGCAGAAGGGAAAAAAGAAAATTGGAACTAAATTAATACATGTTTTAAAAATACATTTTTCAAAGCTATTAGAGAAGTAGTGGATAGTTAAACAGGTTTTATTAATACAAAAAAATCTTTACAATACATTTTTTCTGTTGTTACAGAAATGTTTACTTCTTATCTGGAAACAGTTGAACTACAATTGTAACCTATACCTTTGCCTATCTTACCACTAAATACCATTTATTGAAGCGCTTTATATCCTATTGACTGACAGTTGAGATTGATCAATAGTCAATACTGTGCGGAAGGTTAGGCAGCCTACTTCATTAGATCATGAACAATTTCTTATTAACCTTTCAATTCCCCGAATGCATCTATATTTAATGGAGACAGCCAGCCTTAAGTCTAAATACTATTAAATAATAATACTAATAATAATACAACATAGCTTTTTTGTCCCTAATAAATAACGTTTACTAATTTCTTTATTAGTCAGGAATTGCAATCCGTCGTACTTCAAAAGCATAACCGGGGCAGATTAAATCAGAACCATAATTAGTAATAAATTATTATAATATGGCGACATAAATGTTTTACACGTAACATTTTCACATGTTTTTGACTTTTGCAAAAATTTATTTAAAACTTTTCGGATGGAAGAAAAATAAACTCAGACGCCACAAAAAACTGCCACCAAATATAAAATATATAATTGATAGAGAAACAAAAGCTCTTCTTACTGCAAGGTAGAGCTGATTTATTGCGCTGTATCAGCTGTGACTGACACGCCAGTCTCTGCTCAGGAAAGGTTTCTCTGCTACAAGAAAATATCAAAACAAGTAAATAAACAAACAAACAAACAAATAAAGATGCGCTGGAACTGTCTGCGGTGCTGAACTGAATCCCAGCTCATCCTCACCACACCTGTTGAACACTTCAACATGAAAACTTTCGAGTCCGGTCCAGAGAATCTGACTCAACACGCAAAAGTGAAAACATGAATACAATCAAGGAAACGGCACAACAACTTAATGGCAAGTGCTGATTTTGTATTAACTGGTTAAAAATAAGACGAGAGGATGGAAGACTTACTTTACGGAGTTAGACCTATTAGTTTGAGCCACAGGTTGTTTCTAATAGCTCTAGATCTTGCAGTCCTCTTCTTCTCTCCTTCTCTGTGAGGTCTCACACTACGAGTTGATGCACCTTAGTTCCAACCTGCAGCTGAATGATTTATATGGTTATGTGCCAGCAGAGCTGGGAGGGGTTACACCAGGAGGAGAGGTGGGAGGCTCAGAGACTGAATGCGTCAGATGGTGCTGATGATGGAGACATTACTAATGCGTCAGCCACGCACTTACTTGTGTGTTTCTGATGCAGCCAACAGATGACATTTTGGACCAAGACACTCAGAAAGCTCTAGAGACAAAGTCGTGTTGATTGGAAATTTCATATTTGCATCTTTTGAAGCAAAGTTCCAGATGGTCCAAACTGGGTCATCTAATCATCATATAGTTGTTACATTGTATACCAATGTAACATTATACCAATAATGTTTTAAAAGTATCTTGACCAACATCACTCCTGTGAAATCAAATGGCGGTCATTTGAATATTAATACGATGTATTGTTTTAAAAAGTTTGTTTTGTTATGAACTGTGGGTTCGTTATATTTTTCACCTTCATGCTGCATTTGGACGCATTTTGAGTTGTTTTCTCTCACACTGACAGACCACACATTGCTTACTGTTTTCTTGCTTTTATTTTAGTTCCTTCATTTTTTATTTTTTGCTTATTATTATTTAGATCAATCCATTTAATGTCGGTCTTTTGTATTTGATACCTCTGGGAACTTATTTTCATCACTTTCTCTCAAAACATTAGTTTTTACTTCCTCAATTCTTCTATCTTTCCTCCAAACACAATAAAAAGATCAGTGACCACAAACACATTCTTGCTCCCCAGTTCTCCAGTAGTGGGAAGAATTGGCTTTTTCTTCAAGTTCTGCTCAAATAAACAGTTCTTTCCATTGTTCGGTCCATTTGAAATAGAATATATTATTGGTCTATCGGGAGTCAGACTAAAATTTCTTTCCTGGGTCATTGAAGCAGCATCCTTACCAAAGAGGTTCAGACTTCCTTTTCCCCAGCAATTTAGGCCAGTTCCTCCAGGGAAGCCCAAGCTGATCCCAGGTCAGCTGGAAAGCATAATCCCTGCAGTGTGACATGGGTCTACTCCCAGTGGAACGGCCAACCAGGGAAATATTTCGTAGCATCTCGATGTACAGGAGTAACAGCTCTAACTTAAGCTCCTCCCAGATGACTGAACTTTCACCCTGTACAGACAGTTGTGCAATGATGTGGTTGCTGTATCAATCTTACTTGTGTATCTTCCAACTCCTATTTAATCGCGGCAGACAGCCGCTCGTACTGAGGCAGGTTCTTCTGGAGGTTTCTTCCTGTTAAAAGGGAGTTTTACATGGCTCTCTGGGTGCAGTCGTGGATGCCCTGGATCGGGCAGGCTTTGGCCCTTCCTGCCCCCTGTTGGCGGATGAGAGTTGGGGGCAGGCCCTGACTGGCCATAGGGAGATCCAGGAGTATTCCCAAAGCGCTGGCCTAATATTGGCCTGCTGGCCTGCTGTCCTGCATCTCTGTAAAAAAAAAGTCTGCCAGCGGTGCGACTATCAGATAGACAGACCAGCACTGGGACAAGCCATAGATGCAGTCAGGCCAGCAGCATGTGAGGGGGGAAAGATGATTGGTTTATTTCGATTAAGACCCACCCCAAACGTCCGTATCAACCAGGTTTGGAGGAAGGGCCGTGGTGTGTGTCTGTTGACGCCAGCTCACGCAACGAGCGAGCCGTGCAAGAAGTGAGGAGAAGCGACTCGGGTCTCCCGACAGGGTGAAAGGAACACAGAGGGAGACAAAAAGACAAAGGCGCTGGAGGACGCGGCAAAATGCAGAAAAGTGACAGATTTATTTATTCAGTCCCCCTTGGTGCCATCAAAATAAAGATGCAAGAAAGTTATAAAAACAAACCACGCACACACAAAATGTTGGTACAAATATTATTTTAAGGTTAAATATATATTTTTAATTTTAATATATTTGTACCAACATTTGGTGTTTAAAGTTTAAACAGAGACCCCAAAAGCAACTTGAGGCAGTCTACAGTGTAAATATGGAGCCTATATAGGTTTAGCCTTTATATTAAGATACGGACTGGGATGTTAAAATCACTGATTTACACGCCACTTTATCATTATTATTAATATTATACTTTTAAAATTATATATTTGTCCAGCTGATCGGATATAATCTTATCATTGTCATGTATATGAGTACAAAGCCATGTCATAAAGTTAAAGCTTCTGACCCATATAAAACAAAGGATTCTTAGGAGATCAATTATAATAAATTTATTGAAGAGGGGAGGAGAGGGATCCGGCAACGGGAAACAGCGGGTGACGGCAATGTACGGCAGGACAACAGGAACAGCGGGGCAGCGGGAAACGGCAGGAGACCCAGAGCGCAAGACATGTGGAAGACCGGAGACCACTGAGGGTGAGGACAAGACAGGTGAGTTGATGAATTATGGTGAGAGGAAAATGTTGGACTGATCTTACTTGTGGTGGGTTGATTGTTGATGCAGGGAGGAGTTAGTGGTGAGTTCTCTTCAGCAGTAATCGAGTGGAGAATTTGTCCAGGGGGTGTGTACGGCAGATGGAGCAATGCTAGAGCGGGCAGATCGAGCTGAGCCAAAAGGAGCGGGGAGACCAGATGGACCAGAAAGAGATCTTGGGAGGAATTGAGCACTGGAGATGACGGGAACCTGAGGTGAGCACAAGGGTTGTTAAGGGCATGTGAAAAAAGCAGCAACAAAGTATCAAAATAATGATGACAAAAAACTAGAAAAGGCAACTGGAGGCAGGACTAGGAAAAACACTAAACTAGAGATCAAGCAACAAATACAACGAAAACACAAGATCTAGAGATTGGCACTGAGAACTAGAGATTACCAAGAGTAAACAAACACTCAGGCGTCGAGTAGCTGATCCACCACTCCTCTTATACTGGCTCAGCTCATCAACACCAACTGGGCTCACCTGTTAGTGGAAGGAGATCCAGCAACATATGTAAACATATGTTTGCTATTCAGAGGTGGTGATGGTGATGACACCAGTCCTGCTGGTACTTCAGGAGAAGTAGAGCATTTGGGAGAAGTTTCAAAACCATTTCTACAGTAGAGCAACAACACATGAACACTACCAGACGCTAGCATAGACATAAATGGCTCTAGATTGTAATAATAGCTTTCTTTGCAATTCGGCGTTTTTCTATTAAGTGATTATGTTGTTAAATATTTCTGTCTGCTGCTGATTTGCTGTTATGTATCCCAGGTCAAACATGAACATCTGTGTATTCCAATCTTAGATTTACTGTAGGTTGGGGTTCATTAGTATTACCTGTTATGATGATGAGCCACTGAGGCAGTTGATTTTTTACATGATTTGACTGTAAAGCTCTAACTTAGACACTTATTATTGTGTCAAATCTCTATTATCTTAGTACTATTGCATTAACAGCAGTAAAGTTGCTGTATATTACAACCTCAGAAGTAACAGTAGGTCTAATAGGTGGCCTTTTATTTGGAATTTGCTATAAGTGTGTGTGCGTATGTGCACAAATGCATTTTGCTTGTGCCCATGCATTTAGGTGTGGGTGTGAACATGTATGTGTGGGAACATGCATGCGTTGCAAGCCCAGGGTGGGCTGGTTACATGACTGACTCCTGGCCTGAAAACATCTGCCAGTCCGGCCCTGGTTGGGGGTGCCTTCTCGGGCCATTTGGTCCCATCATCCGGGGGCGGCGCCTCTTCTCTCAGTCTTACATACCCCAACAGTCCTCTTCTCTCAAGCTCCAGTCCACAACACTCATCCACACACCACCCCCTCATTCTTACTTGTACCTTAGTCACTATTACACACCATACAATTACACCAAACACAGCGCTTTGAGGGTGGGGCGCTGTGCGGCAGCTGGTGAGCTGGGACCACGTTGCTGGCTCTGCAGGCTTCCAACTCCTGGCATCGCCTGACACTAAGAGTCCTTCGCTGGGGTAGGGCTGGGGAGCTCTGCTGTCTGCAAACAGTGACTTGCGTACCTCCCTTACCATTTTATTATATCTTAGTGCACAATATTGTGGTTACAGAGGGGGGAGGGTGGAGGGAATGCTTCTTTTCCCCACCCACCAGAGACTGGTTTCCCTCAATCCCTCTTTTTTTTTTTTACTTATTTAATTACTTTTGGTGTTATTTTTTAAATAGTTATTTATTCATTTATTTCTCTCTTTATTTAGCATATTTGTTTTTATTTTACTTTGTTTATCATTTTGTGAGTGTGTGAGTGAGTGAGTGAGTGAGTGAGTGAGTGAGTGAGTGAGTGAGTGAGTGAGTGAGTAAGCATGTGCTTGGGGGGCCGGGGCCTGGCGGAACAGGTATGATGCTGCTCCTGGTGCCTTAGGGGCTCTGCTCCGCAGCCGGGGGTCTCTGCCCCGGACCCCCTCTGCTGTCCTCTGGGTGGGTGTGTGATGTTCCTGTTGTGGGCTGTCTAGTCTTTATGCTCTCAGGATGACGCCTGCTGTACTGGACCTTGTGCTCCCTCTGCTCCCTCTGGGCTCCTGGAGGGGGGTGGCAGTGGCCCTCTGTACCCATCGCTGAGCATAATTCATGTAAGACCTAAATCACAATTTCTGGATGCCCACACGCATAACTCACATCTTAGAGCAGGTGTGGGCGATTCCAGTCCTCGAAGGCCGGTGTCCTGCAAGTTTTACATGTGTCTCTGCACCTGAGTCAAATAATCAAGTCGTTAGAAGGACTCTGGAGAACTTCAACTATACTGGGGAAGATGTGTAAAAAAAAATAAAAAAATAATAAATAAATGAATAAATAGATAAAGGGGAGTTTTTCCTGTCTACTGTCGCATGACTGCAGGGAAGTCAACAACGAAAGAAGCTATATTCCGTTGATTCCAGAGGAGTGAATGTTGAAAGTCAGTGGCTCATCTGCTGGGTTTCTTTAGATTGGAAACTTTTTGAACTGCTTTTTTATGATGTATTTGTGATTGGAATGAAATTATATTCTTGTAAAGTGCCTTGAGATGACATTTATTTTCAACTGGGGCTATAAATAAACTGAACCATTTTCACTTTATTCAGCTGGACCAAATGGGAAAGCTCTGGATTTACTGGTTGCTATCCTTGTGATGGGTTAGGAGCTTTGGTATTGACCAAAACCAAAAGATCACGGATACAAGTGCTCCCAGAAAGAAAGTCATCTTTTTAACTATTCCCTTGATTTAGAGATATAATATTCAAATGTATCCAAGATAAGTTATCAAAGCAACTGTATAATTATCACATTGCATTTGAAGGTCATAACAGAAGAATCTAGAACAAAACAGTATAAGTTCATTGTCAGAATAGGGAGATGTGTGCATATGAATTCTCATTATACCCATTACTATGCTCATAATGCAATTTTTGTAATCAAAACTATATTTTTTTGCAAGCTATGGTGATCATGTTTGTTTTTACTTCATAAGTCTGAAATGGGATTGTAAATGTAGGTGGGATTGTAAATATAAAGCCTAAAGTCAGATGAGCAAAGTAGTGACAGGACTTAATGTTTACTAGACGTTGAGGTCAAGTATAGGTCATTTTCAGTGATCTAAACGTGTTTATAGCATGTTGAAAAAGCAGCAATGTATTAAAAGCTTCACTTATTTTCAATCATATTCAGTAGAGTTGTACTGTTATTTTTAAACATGTTCAATAACATTAGTTCTACTGCATCTTGGTCATGAGGCTGCTATTTACTCTCTAATTTCCTTTCATTGATTTCACAGAAGTAAAAATGTCAGATTTTTCAAGCCCACTCAGGTTTAGTGATGGACATGAGAAGACTAGTGTTGTAGATCTTTCCCATGAGGCTCTTCTTTACAGAGCTCGCATCCACTTTGGTTTGGAAACATATTTGTATCCAGGGATAGAAATAAAACACAAATGTTAAGATAAACAGGCACAAAATTCCTGGCAAAATATTTTAAAGTGTCATTAATAGCATTGTTATTGTTTTAGATATACCTGTTTGGTTTGGAATTTTATCTTATAAATATATGTAAAAAAATTAAGGCTATATGAAGGATTTGTTGTTAACAACAATTCAGAAAATTGTTTATGATGCACTGTATATCTAACACAAAGAAACTGTGTGAATCAAAGGACTCTAAATCCAGCTGTAATCCTTGAGTTGAGCGTTCCTCTTCCAGATCAATACTTCTGATTGATCCTACTCCTTATTTGGCAATGTCATTAGGGTGAAAACTAAGTTGATTCTTATCTTTACAGAAACTCTGAACAAGCTCTGTTAGAAAATAAATTCATTCCTGTGTGGTTTAGATCTAGACAGATTTAAGCTGTGGTTCTTTATTTGTTTAAACAAACATTGTGGAACCAATAGTAAAAAAAAGCTTTTTCTAAAGTTGCTAACGTTTGACTTTATCAATAGATTTTAATAAGTTTCTGATAAGAATATATCAGAGCAGGAGCTGACTGAAAGAGAAGTTTGTACCTTTGGGAAAAATGTGTTTAAATTCAATTTATGATTTATTTGACCCATTCTTTACATATAGAAATTAGACCAATGTGAGTATTTACAATTATTATTATGATTATGATTATGATTATGATTATTATATTTTTTGCCTCTTTTTATTTAAGTCTATGTATATACCTCTTTTTCAAAAATGCTATTCAAATCACATTTATAAGACAAACAGGTTAAACTTAATTGTTAAAGAAGATAGACCATTCCACATTATCTGCATGGATGTGATAAGTGTCATGGCGGAGTTACGTTTCCTGACCCACAAATAAGACGACTCTCAGGAGACACAGGAGATTAATACCAGAATGAGCTTTCCTGACAATAAGAAATATTACAGAAAGACTATAAAAATGCTAGCAAGACAAGATTGCAAACAAAAAAGATAACAACTGAAACTTGTTCAATCCCAAGATTAAAGGAGCAGAGTTTTCTGTCTTGATGGAGAATTTACGGTGACCCAATGTATGAAGAGGAATAGACAAGTGGAATCCACACACCGTGAGGTCTGAATAGACAAACAATGAGACACAGGCAGACAACTCTGGGGTGTGGTAGAGGTTGAATGTGTGTTTAAAATTACATTACAGAAAAACAGATGTTACTGAATGTAAGATGTTTTTAGTGGAGACCACAGCCAAACATAGAGTGTAATGTAAGGTCTGTATGGAAACACAGACACCCAAAGCCCCCACTGCAGGGACATCGGCACTGCCACAGAAAGAAATGCAGATGCTGCAGATTTGCACCAGCTGACTATGCTGGTGCGGGTCCAGTCATAGACCTAGAAACCCAAAGCTACACCTCCCCCTGCAGTGGCCTGATAGAGCAGGTTGGACTACACCTTGCCAAGTAGGAAGAGAGGATTGAGCTGGGCACACACCCTAGCACTAAGCTCCAGGCACCAAGAACTACCAATGTACCAAAGGGCAGTGGCAGCAGTCACTGGCACAGAATGTAACATGGGGCAAAAATATATCACTTTTTTAAAGGAATGATCCAGGATAGAGGCTGACCAAGACCCAACTTATAGATTGTGTGATTGAGGCCTGCGTTTGTATTGGATGGCGAATATGAGAATTAAGGAGGTCACAGAGATATCGTTCTCATCTGACGCATACTCATTGGTGCGGGCAGAGGGGAACATATGCCATGATCATCTGTGTCAGCCGTCTGTCTGTTGATCTACACTTTGGGACTCTGTGCCTGCCGTGCACTTTCAAGGAACATGAATCAGTTTATTTATATAGCTCCAATTTACAACAGATGTTGTCTCAAGGCACTTTACAAGAAAACCAATTAAAATCAAAGATACATCATAAACAAATCAATTTGAAAAAGTTTCCAATCTAAGGAACCCCAGCAGATTCATGGAGTCATTGACTTGCAGCATTCACTCCTCTGGAATCAGCAGGCAGAAACAATGGCTTGTGTTGTCGTTGACTTTACAGCAATCCCGGATACTGAGCATGCATGTAGCGAAAGTGGAGAGGAAAAACTCCCCTTTAACAGTAAGAAACCTCCAGCAGAACCAGGCTCAGTACAAGCAGCCATCTGCCACGACCGACTGGAGGTTTGAAGAGAGAGAAAACTAAATTAGAAGCACAGGATACTGAATAAAAGAGTTTATAGCAGCAGTTCTAGAGCGTCACTGGAAGGATCTCAGCCCATCTTCTCCTCCAAGAAGCTGTCTCAGCTAACAGAATGTCAGACCAGGTAAGGCTACTATGGAGAGAAGAACACTAAGAGAAAACAAAAGGTTAACAAGGTTGAAATAACGGTACCTAAGTAGATTGGACAAAGGAAGAAAGTACCTACCTCTACCTCTTCCTAACTATAAACTTTACCAAACAGGAAGGTTTTAAGCCTAGATTTGAAACTAGACAGGGTTTCTGCATCACGGACTAAAGCTGGAAGCTGGTTCCACAGGAGAGGAGCCTGATAACTGAAAGATCTGCCTCCCATTGTGCTTTTAGAGATTCTAGGAACCACCAGTAAACCTGCAGTCTGAGAGCGAAGTGCTCTGTTAGGGACATAAGGAGTAATCAGATCTCTGATATACGATGAAGCTTTATTAGTGAGGGCTTTATATGTCAAAATAAGAATCTTAAAATCTATTCTACGTTTGACACGGAGCCAATGAAGGGAAGCTAAAATTGGGGAGATATGATCTCTCTTTTTAAGTCTCATCAGAACTCTTGCTGCAGCATTTTGGGTCAACTGAAGACTTTTAACTTTGTTTTGTGAACTTCCTGCTAATAAAGAGTTACAATAGTCCAGCCTTGAAGTAACAAATGGATTAATTTCTGCTATATTCCTCAGGTGAAAGAAGGAAATCGTACAGACCTGTTTTATATGGGACTTGAAAGACATTTTCTGATCAAAAATAACACCAAGGTTCTTTAAATTGTTACCAGACGCCAACCGGATGCTATCCAGGTTAAGTGGATAGCATCAAATGAAAGTGAAAGAATACTTTCCACCATGTATTTATTCTGATGTTTTTCAGCCTCTTCCTTGCCAACCCCCTTTATGCTGCGTTAATTAGTCATTGCAGCCACCTGCATGAGCGATCAATTACCGTGCTCTGCCTCCTTACTACAAGCCAGACCATCAAACCCGTTAAATACAAACAAGCATGCGAAAATACAAATGAATATAATCCTAAAAATAGAAACACAAACCATGCAAAAATTACTTTCCCCCCGTAACACTTCCAGACTTGGAAATTGTGGACATGGTCAGAAAGATCATCTACGATAATGGACCTTGCGCTCCCTCGAGTTGAGAGCATGTTTGACATTTCTGAAGGGAATGAGAGGACAGGTTTTTGAAAAACAGGAGTCTGAAGAGGAAGGTTAGTTGTTGGTGCAGACGGAACACGCTTCAATGTACTCACAAATGTCTTTATGGATTCTGGGCCAGCAGAACTTACAGGAGATGAGATCGATGGTCCGACTCCAAAAGGGGGCAATAGAACTTGAATGTGTGAAACCAACTGATAAGTCGATGACAGATGGGACGTAGTTTGTAGTCTGAGGTTCTTGTTCCTTGTGTATGAGGTGTTTTATGTTTTATATATTTTGTTTTCTCCTTAAGATTTCATTTATTAGTTGTTCCCATTGTTGGTTTCAGCAATGATCCATTAATCAACTATTTCATTTTATTACTTGTTTATGCATAATCCATAGTTGTAGTTTGTAAAAAAGTGTTTAATTATTTATTGGTAGTTATTAACACAGTTTGTAGGCAGGATGTTTTGGCTGTAAAATTAATTCCTTTAGGTAAGTAAATGTAAAATTTGAAAGAGCAGAGTTTGGGTTTGTTGTGATATATGAACCAGTGTCTACCACTTATGTTATGACCACAGCCCTTCATTAGAGACTGAAGAGATTTGGCAACTTTTACCCTGATTTTCAAGTGTTGCCCAGTTTTTGAAATATTCTATTATTAATAGTGGTAACAATACAATTATTAAATTTAATTATTAATAAATTCACATATCCAAACACTTGAATTACTAAATCAACAACAAACAATTGGTGCCTATGTGTGAGAGATATAACATTGACAATGCCCCCGATCTCTCCTGCCTATTATGCAGCTGGATAGCAGAATGAAGGTAAGTTCAGAAGTTGAATCGTCAGAAGAGAAGGAGATGGTGAGGTAAAAATGAGAGACGAAAGAGAGACTGACGAGATTGTCTGGAGTTTGTTTGTTTGTTTGTTTGTTTTTTTTGTCTACAGGATGTCGTCCCTTAGTACTGGGTGTTGTGACCGTAGCCTCAGCTGATGTGGGGTTTTAGTTTTATTTATTTTTTTTGTTTTTACTTTTCTTTGTTTAAGAATGTAGTTTAAAAATAATTTGTTAATTACAATTTAATAAATTAACCCTGCTAAACCAGACCTTGTCTCACTTGTCACAGCTAAAGATATTATTCTCAGTGTGAAATTCCCTGGGTGGTGTTGTGGAGCTTTTTATTCTTGGGTTTATCTTATTTAACCTGAGACAAGTCGCGACGAGAATACCACTGATTTCGAGAGAATTATTGATCATAAGGGTTCTTCGTTATAACCTCCTCTGTGATCTCCTCTGGGGTTCTCTTTGTGACAAACCTGCTCAGTAAATGTTTCCCAGTACTACTGAGCTGTATCTTTTTAAATGGAGCTGAGGCTGCTTTATTGGTGTCGGGCGGGCAGGTAATAGAACATGGGTTGAGCCCACGGGAACAATTACTAGACTAAACATGCAAAACAGACAAAAAAGGAAAAACTCTGGAGCATAGGTTCTGTCATAGTTTTAGTAGCTTCACTGACCCACAGCAGGAAAGCAACTCAGGAGACCATAGAACAGATAAAGGTTGTTTATTGTATTCGATGGTTTCACAACAGAATTGTGTAATATGAATGCATGTGTGTTTAGTCAGCCTGGAACAATTTCTAAGGACTGGCACAGAGGAATCTGGGGCACTGAAGAGGAGACCACAGGTGAGTGTAAGGAACAGGTGAGTTGGAAACTGAGTTTGGAAGTGATCTTACTTGAAGTGTAGTGGTGGAATCGCCAGGGAGAGATGATCGGATTTGGAGGCCTTGGATTGTGGTTGTGGTGTGATCAAGGATATGATCCAGAGAGGGGGGGGTGATGGCAGAGAGGAGGCTGCACAGACGATGTTGGAGCAGACAAGTAGAGCGGACACTTGGAGGATTGCTGAGGAGGTAAGTGGGGCGGATGCAGTTATGGTGATATGCTTCTCTACAGTTAATTACCCAACATCCCACTGAGACGGTGTCCTGCCCACGGCCAAAACCAAATAGATTAAAGATCAATCTAAGAAGAGCTAATCCTGAAAATCTCATAAAGATAAAAACAACTCAGATGAAACAAAAATCTGCAACTATTAAGTGTGGCTTATTGAACATCAGATCTCTATCCTCAAAATCCTTATTAGTTAATGATTTAATTCTTGATAATCAAATTGATTTGCTTTGTCTCACAGAAACCTGGCTGCAGCATGAGGATTATGTTAGTATCAACGAATCAACTCCCTCTAATTATTCAAACTTTCACATTCCTCGAAGTACTGGGAGAGG
>JAVLVB010000509.1:49646-70120 GCA_032876305.1 Orestias chungarensis | reverse complement strand
GGTAGAGAAGACAGCCTAATCCGGTTGGGGGAGGAACTCAGTCTTGACAGACGGTTCTCCTTTGCTCTACCTTCTTCATGTCTCACTCTATAGGGTTAAGTTATTTAAGTTTTTCTATAGTTATGCTGCTATAGCCTTAGACTGCTGGAGGACAATCTGACCACTTCTCTCTCTGCTACTTTCTTCCTTTGTCCAATCTGCTTAGTTACCGTTATTTCAACCTTGTTAACCTTTTGTTTTCTCTTAGTGTTCTTCTCTCCATAGTAACCACACATGGGCTGGCGTTCTGTTAGCTGAGACAACTTCTTGGATGAGAACATGGGCTGAGATGCTTCCAGTGACGCTCTACAACTGCTGCTATAAACTCTTTTATTTCAGTATCCTGTGCTTCTAATTTAGTTTTCTGTCTTTTCAAACCCCCAGTCGGTCGTGGGAGATGGCTGCTTGTACTGAGCCTGGTTCTGCTGGAGGTTTCTTCCTGTTAAAGGGGAGTTTTTCCTCTCCACTGTCGCTACATGCATGCTCAGTATGAGGGATTGCTGTAAAGTCAACGACAACACAAGCCATTGTTTCTGTCTGCTGATTCCAGAGGAGTGAATGCTGCAAGTCAAGGACTCGATGCAATCTGCTGGGGTTCCTTAGATTGGAAACTTTTTCAAATTGATTTGTTAGAATGTATCTTTGATTTTAATGGATTTTTTGTGAAGTGCCTTGAGACGACACCTGTTGTAAATTGGCGCTATATGAATAAACTGATTTTTGATTCTTGAAACTGATTCTTGATGTCTGATAGTTCTCTTATTCTCATCAGAGGAAAAGTCCAGAGGTTGTGGTCACGGAGGGAATCCAGAGGTCTTTAGTACCTGAAGCAAAAACACAAGGAAAGTGAAAAGGGACAAGGAGGAGAACTTGTAAAAAGATAAACACCAGAAGATACACGAGAAAAACACTGGCGGGCTTGTTGTAACATGGGGGGTAAAACTCAGGCACAGAGTAATTGCAAAGCCACTCCCTTTATCCTCCAGCAGCTCATCAGGGGGATTGGCAGCAGGTTTTTGATTGGTTTTCTGCTTTGTTCTTCCTTGTTTTCTCATCAGGAGAGTGTGCAGGAGGCTGTTGCTGTTGGAGTTGCTGAGCTCGCAGCTTTCTGGGTGCCCAGGTGCTGCCAATCTCCTTGAAGAGCCTGTGAAGGATATAGGGAGCAATTCTGCAGTCGCTCTTTGCCTGAGTGTTACCTTCAATGGTTCATCCAAGCCTTCCTGTGTTTTTTAGTTGCTTTTGTTGACGTACCTGTGTTTTTATGATCAGTCCTCTTGGGTGCCTAGTAATGTCTATCATGTGCGCTCCAGGTACTCAGTTCCTGAAGAAACTCTCCTTCGTGTACAACTCCTTGATGACATCTACAAACCGAGAAGATAAAAGAACTTGTTCAAAAGACAATCTCCGTTCCAGACTACATCCGGTCCACTTACCTCCACAAGATCCTCTTACGAATGTCCTCGAGGGTTCCCAGCCTCCTCTCAACCACCCACGCACTCTGGATCTCATATGAGGGCAACATCGCAGCCACTAACCAATACTCCAAATCCAATCATCTGGCAGTTCTCCTCCATCCTGCAAAGTAAAACTCACTCCACATCAGATTTACTCACCTGGATCCCCTGCTCACCTGTCTGTCTCCCTCCAGAGCTCCAGTTTCCCTGCGTCACAGGATTCCTCCGTTCCTACCCAGAAAACTCCTCCATGCACCTTCATATTACTAATGTAAATGGTGTCACTATATATCTCCTTTACCTGATTCTGATTTCTCCAGAGTTGCTTTCTGTTTGTGGGTAAGAGAAAAAAAATAAACCATGACGCTGTTGAGCACTTGGAGCTACACTGTTAAATTTGATTACTTTCAAAATAGTTTTCATTTTGTTTGTCATTTTCGCTGATCATATGCTGTGATATGTGATCAAATTAAAGCCTATAATATAATATAATATAATATAATATAATTTATTTTATAAGTCCATGAATAAGTGAGTACATGTCAGTTTACCCCTGAGCAAGACATTGAACCCTAAGTTGCCAACATGTAACGGTGGGGAACGTGGCTTAAGTGTAAAGCACCTTGAGTTGTCAGTTTGATTAGAAATGCCCGATATGAGTAAAGTCCATTTACCACACAGGACCTTAAACACTAGTTTTGACTCAGCTGTACTAGGCAGCTTGGCTCAATCCAGTTTAGTACCCTATTTTATGGTCCAATGTCTTCAAAAGGTTTCCACAATCATTTTCACTCTGGCTGTGTCTTAACAAAGCACTAACACAAGTGTGTCTTTTTGTAACAAGTGAAGTACTTTTGTTCCCAAATCAATGGACTGTGTTACATGATGCTAACAGGTCCTGTCTTACAATACAATTGTCCCATGGACCTTGAACTTAAAGGGGCCCAGAAATGATCCAGTACAGATTTTTCACTGCCACAAAACATGTCATACTGCTTACTGTAAAAATGAAGCTTTTCGAACCATCGTTTAGTAACTTTCAAACACATTTAATAATTATTGTGCTATAAAATATATATTGTAATTTCTCAAACATTAAATGTGAGCCTGCTGGGGATGGCATATGTAATAGTAAACCATTAAATTAGCAAAGGGCGATGCAATCTGGTTTGAGTTTCCACACCAAGCGATTAGATCTAATCATTTAAATGTAATTATTTTTGCTCTAATATAACATATTGCAGCTAGACTTTATATTCACTCAAATCCCTCTGCAAGTCGTCGTAGTCTTTGTTTCCCAGCATCTAATCTTTTCTCATGTGGAGAAACTAGAACAAACATGGCGTAATCACCATCTTCGTCATTTCACTGAGTGATTCTGGGAGCAAATTCTTACAAAAAGGACGTTAATGCGTTTGCTTAATGTATCGTCTCAGTCTGTTTGGAGAAGCCATAGCACCATAGTTCCTTCCTCAATTACTGTCTGTAATAACCTACTGCTGAAAAAAGCTATTAATGATGATGGCTTCTGTGTACGTGTCTCTGTGTGATTATTTTCCAAAGACCTTCAATTTTTATTGGGTTTTACGTTCCTTCCTCATTGAGAACAATGAACATCGATTAAAACAAATTACATCGCTGAAATCAATAAATTTTTTAAAATGTTTTTGGCTTTTATAAAAACACTAAACCTTATGAAATTACAATGTATTGAACAGATTATAAGTTACAATTTTGAATAATTGTCATGGTTGTCTGACCCACATTCAGTAAGCAACTCGGGAGACACAATAATCAGAAAAAGATTATTTATGAAAACAATGGTCTGGGTAAAGGTAATGAAGTATGAGAACAGGAACTCTTCCGGAAGGAAGGGGCAGCAACATAGGGAACTGGAAGCTCTGGAAAGAGAAGACTGCTGAGTGTTGTACCGAGAAAAGATGACTGGTCTGAGCTGGTGAATGATTGGTACAACAGAGGGAAAGTTACAGGAAAGAAGGGGTTCTGAATCCAGGGGTTCTTGCAACACAGAGGTGGAACTGAGAGCCAGCTTAGATCTAATTGATTGAGGCCGGAGAACAGAATGGACAGGCAGCTTGGACACTTGCCGAGAAGTGCAAGAGGTGTAGGAGCAGTTAAGTTCAGGAGTTGATATTCTCAGAGAACTTGAATGATGAATGAGTCCAAACATGAAGGGAACCTTGGTTGTGCACACACAAAGAGTAGTCACTAGGGACAGGACACAAGAGAAATCTAGGGAGAGGAAATAACATAAGTGAGTCTCAGAAACTCAGAAGTAGGCCTTAGTATTACTATAAGAGGCAAACAGCCAGACACTAGATGACTGGTGAACTGCTCCTGTTATACTGCTGGTTAGATTCTATGACAAGCTGATTAGACTCTTAGTTAGTCAATGTAAGTTTGATTTACTGTTTTTTGCAGAAACTGCTGTGGCAATTAGAACACTGTTGGACGTCACATGGGAACTAAAACTAGAAAGAGCAAGTAGTAGGTAAATGTCAGGTTTACCTGAAAGGTCAGTGCTTACTGTGCCTATTTACAGAATTCACTATAAATAGTTGTTTTAATAACCCAGATTATGTCGATATATTGCAAAAAATAATGTTGGCATTTTGTGCCTCAGCAAGCATCTATCTTACATTGCCAGAGAGGTGCAGTTTATTGCAGGTTCTTCAATTACCGCTGGACCTAGTATATCTCTCTGCAAAAACCAAGATGATTCAAAGAAAACAGAAATAGAAAACAACTAAAAGGAGAACCGCCAGCATATCACCTTAACTGACATTTCATTTAACTTATTAATGTAAATCAATATAATTTACAGTACAATAATAATTTATTTATGCAGTACCATATAAAACAAATATCCTCTCAAGGCACCTAAAAAATACAAATTAAATGTATAAATATTAAGATCTGTGTTTTTGAACTTTTGGGGGTGTATCTATTTTTTTAGTTATTATTTGCTTAGGTCTTGGCCTATTAGTTTATTTCTATGTATGTTTAGTCTTTTTTTTATAAAAATCATCATCTTCCTATCTATGGTTATTAGCTTCAGAATTCCCTTTTACCGAGTAGAAAGGGTAAAAGCAATCAGCATATCATCTTGCCATGACCATTCTGTATTGTAAACTATTTTTCAACATTCAGCAGATTCAGCAAATTACTTCTTAGGTGGAAAGTATGCCAACAAATTAAGTGGAAACAATTGTCTTTAGAGGGTAGCTTACAAGTATCAGGTGTGTTTGAATTTCACTACCTAAACAACAGTTTTCTTAATGGGTTCAGAGGTTTGTTAGAAAATAACCACCAACTTGAAGACAAAATAGTACAGTAGACAGAAAGTGTAGAAAGTAGTTTAGAAGATTAAAGCAGAAATCATTTCTAAAACAATGTCCTAATCTATGCACATCTTAGAACTCAATCCATCATCTCAACATAAAAAAGTAAATGGACCAACTAGAAAGGTTGTAATGGGTTAGCAAACCAACAAATCAAAAATAGCATATTAACATGTCTACGTCAGTGCGTCTGTGTGCGTGAGCGCATCAGATTTTATCAACTACAGCGTTGTAAAGGTTGGAAGCGCTCAGAGCAGGAAACAAGAGTGGCAGGAAACATTTAAAATGTACAGATAAGCCAACAGTGCAGTCCCTGTCACTGAGCATCAACCAACACTCCTGTGCAAACATGCACCCCCCCTCTTTCACATGCAGCTACACAAAAAGTTACACAACTAAAATATACTGTACAACATTGTGTAATTTTTTTGATCTAAGTGAACATTGAACAAAGGTAAAAGGTGTAATAAAGACTACTAGGGCTATTTAATGTGCAGATGCTTTTAAAGGCTACCTCCTGTCTGGCGACTTTTACAATTAATTCAAGTCTAGGAATGGTTTATCTGTATCTCTGCTCTGTCAGGACTATATGCCATCCATAGTCAGCCGATAAGCCATGTCAGCAGCATGAACAACACATCACTCCAGTAGATTCTTGGCTTTGTGTATGTCTATGCTTGCCCTTTATTTAAATTACCATTGCATGCAGGTGTTTCTTTCAGTTGGCAGACTTTTCTCTCCTATAAAAATCTGTATACCTCAGTGATTGGAGCATCCATCGTAGAATCCATTAATAAGCAAGACCAATTCTCTGCCTGTTAACTTTACACAAGGACAGATATTGTTGGAGCCAATTTTAATGAGCTCAGGTTTCGTTGCCATCTTCTCATCGGTTTTATTTACCTTTTTCATCTCATAGTAGTAAATGAAATGTGTCTAGCTGCCAACCTCATCATCTGTTTCTGCTGATTACTGTGGTGTAAAGCTCTCTCAAAGTATCATTCACCATCTCAATACTTGGCAATACATGCAACAATGTAGAAGACAAAAATATATATAGAAACATATTCTTCCTTGCTATTGTGTTTGACTTCTTCTTCGCCTTCGCAAGTATATATTCTACTTTTTATCAGTGCATCACATAATATTCAATTAAATACCTAAACATGAATGGTTGTAAAATGACAAAGTGCAATGTATACCTGGGCCTTTCCTCTCTATAAACAAAAGTGTATAACGTTTGGTGTAAATTTTTATTTTCAAATACTTGTCCTTAAAGTTCCAGTTATAACAAAGTTATAACATGACTTCTGTTTGTTTTTTAAAACAACATACCTGACCACTGACATTTTCACCCTAACGTACATCACAGAGGTAACTAAATCACACAACAAGAAACCTAAACCAAAAAAGTTTACCCTAAAGTCATCAGACTACAAGACTGGGCTCCAGTAATTCATGTTCTTAATTTACTTGTCTTCAGAAAATTGACATTTGATTTTTCTTTCGGATAATTGCTAGAAGAGGATCACGTTCCGAATTAATGCCATTCAGACCAATGTGATACATTCAGTGACATCTCTAGTGTGGATTTAGATTGTCCTTTAATCACCCTGTGGATTTACTTTACTTTTCTCATGCAAAACCTTGCTCGACAATCTGTATGCCTCCTCATCGCTTCCTGTCACTAAAAGCACTTCCTGAACTTGCCTTTGGTTTACAAGTATTCAGATTACAAAAACTTAAAAGAAGAAAACTCAAGGTTCTAGGTTTTCTTTATTTCTAAAAATAACCAATAAGATACCAAAAGGCACATAAAAAAACATAACATTAGGATATTAGCAAGGGGCAACATGACTATTCATGTTTTGGTCCACATAAAGATATTACTTGCTTAGAAATGTCTCCACAGTGTAGCAAAACCAACTAAACACAAAAACAAAACAACAAAAACAACTACACACAAACATACAAGCTTAGAGGACCCCTGGAATGTTATTAGGTGGTGTCAAGATTAAGATCTTATCCTTTTTTTTTTGCTCTTTCTGCTGCTTGTGCTCATTTATTATATTTAAGCATTGGATTTATGGGATTGACTTCAGATATTTCAGCAATTTTCTGCCAAAATCCAGCTTACAGCATTTACGCAGGATAGTTATTGAAAAATTAAACACAAAATAAGAAAATTGGAGATGTTTCTTTTAGCTGCCCTTGAATGTAATTCACCTGGTTTTGACAGAAACAAAATCCATATTTGAAAAAAATTGGACTTTACTTGAAAAAAAGCAACACAAAACTGGTAGATTTTTTTAAAGGTTGTATTTACAGTACTAATATGAATTCAACATTTGCCTTCCATATAAGTAGGATGCACACTCCCCATTCTCTGACATAATTTAAAGAGAATGTTTGTCAGCCATATTCTAGTCAGGCAATTGATGACAGTTGTTTATTGTTTGATGAAACACTTGTAACTTAGCAAGAACCTATATAAGGTAATTATTGTGTCAGGGTTTGGGATAACGACTCAAGCACAGGTGGATTTGCGTGAAGAATATATGATCTATTGGGGAGAAGGAATAATGAACCTAACATGAAACAGAAACAAAGGTAATGCGGAACGGACCAGGAAATATGCGGGACTACAACGTAAACAAAAACAAAGGCATTGATAACTGAAGAGGAACGCGGGAACTAAGACCTCTGAAAAGAACAAAACAATGGTAATAAAAAAACCAATGGAAGAACACAGGAAGGGAAAATAAAAGACAACAAAACCAATGAATAACAGCAACGGATGCGAGGGAAACCTGAGGCACGAAGAAACAATCCACTAAGGAGATAATGTAAAGGAAACTAAAACTACAAAAGGGGCACGAGGGAAACCGGAGGCAACGCAGAAACAAAACCACTAACGAAACAACAAGAGAAGGGGAATGAAAGAAAATGATGGATGAGAGAGAGAAAACCAGCACAGAGAACTAAGCAAGCAGGGGGAAAGCTTAGGAGACAGTGAGGATTGGCAGGAGAACGAGCACGGAGACAACGAGGAGAGGTAAGGTAACGGACGATCGAGCGGTAAGTACATGAATGAAAGAGGCTTATATACTGAGGAGCAAGAAGTGGAGCAGTGGAGAAGATGACCAGTTAATTGGAACCAGGTGAAAAAGATAACGAGGGAACTGAAGCTGAGGGAACAAACACAGGGAGAAAGAGAGAGAGAAAGAGAGCAGGAGAAAACTGGAGAACACATAAAAGAACAAAACAAAGACTCAAGCAAATTAGAAAATAACCAAAAGAAAACAAACTGCAGTTTATAGTTTTTTATTTATTAAAACTGTTTGTGCATTGCCGAGCTTATTTTTCTTTCAATGATCTAACCTACAAGGCAGGGAGTAACTCAGCCCCTCTGAATAGTTTCTACCTCTGTTTGTATAGTTTGTTGTGTTAGCATGGGATAATATGTGGAAATGATGAATTAGGTATTTAATACCTAAAATTAGTGTCATAGAGACTTTCTAGCACCTTCACAGGTTGTCCACGAGGGGACGCCAGAGTGTCATTCCGGCTGGAGTAGCTCCTAACCTGAGCTCTTATCCAGATGATCTCCATTTGGGCTGATTGGGCTGAGCTGCTTATAAGGAGCAGGGTTCCAGTTACTCGTCGCCTGAGTGTTTGTTACTCCTGGTAACGTTACCTATTCTCAGGGCCAGTCTATAGTCTTGAGAGTTTTTCTAGTTGTTTGATGTTTTGTTTATTTGTTACTTTGTTTCACCCGTGCAACCTGTTAATTTCCATTGTGCTCATTACTTCAGGTTCACCTCACTTGTGCTCATACCCGCTCCGTTCATCATCTCCTGAATTCCTCGCCACTCTGGTTCCTGCTCTCAGTGCTCAGCTCGATCTGCCCGCTCCAGCCATTCACCATCTGCCTCACGCCCCTCTGGACAACAACCACCTGGACTCAGCTAGAAGGTCTCTCCACTCACCCCTCCCTGGCGTCAACACTCATCTACAACAGTAAGCTTCACACTAAATCATCTCTGCACTGGTTTTTACTTCTCACCTTCTCCGTTTCACCTCCAGAAGTCTCCGGTTCCCCACGTCACTCTCAGTTACCTGGATTCCCCTTACGTTCCCTGCGGTGATCATTGCTTCCTGTCTCAAGACACATCCACATTCCATAATAAACTTTGTTATCATTGTACTCCTGAGGGTCCTCTGCTGATGTGGGTCGTATGTAGAGCTGGTATCAGTGACTCGATGCAATCTGCTGGGGTTCCTTAGATTTGAAACTTTTTAAATCGATTTGTTTATGATGTATCTTTGATTTTAATTGATTTTCTGTGAAGTGCCTTGAGACGACATCTGTTGTAAATTGGCGCTATATAAATAAACTGATTCTTGATTCTTAAGACTTTCTCTTTTGGCATGAGGCTGCAATCCACCAGGACCAGAACCTCACCCCACACAAAAATTATTTCCCTATCTATTACTAGCCTTATTTATACCTCACCTCTGCCTTTACATATCAGATGACATAAGTCTCTACCAGGTACTCTATGTGTCACATTAACACTCTGCTCTGACTTCTGCTTTATTTGCATACTGCTATTATTGCACATGTTTTACTGCTCTTTCTTTATCACTTTTTATATCATTTACTGTAACACATATGTAAACATGTTTATGTCATGATTCCTTTTGTCTTTTGTTGTATTGGTTCTTTAGTTAGGGGTTTATGTATTTTAGGTTCTTATTAGTTGACGCTTTCTCTATTATTTCTTAGGTTAAGCATATAATTTCCTTTTAGTTCTTCTAGTGTTAGTTTTTTCTTTTGTTCTATTTTCCTTCCCCTTGCTCTGTCTATCTATCTGTGTGTGTTTTCCTTCAGCTTGAGTTCCTTCATTATCACTTACATCTGTTCCTAATCATCTGGTCATCTTCTCCACTACTCCATCTCATGCTCCTCAGTATTTAAGCCTCATTCATTTATTCACTCACCGCTGGATCGTTTGTTACCTTACCTCTCTCCGTTGCTTTGTGCTTCTTCCCCTGTCCAGTCCTCACTTTTTCCCTGTAAGTTCCCCTTCTGCTCGCTTGGTTCTCTGTGCTGGTTTTCTCTCCTCCTTCATATTCCTCCGTTCTCCATCTATAGTTGGTTCTTCAGTGGTTTTGTTTCTTCGTTGCCTCCGGTTGTCCTCGCGTCACTCGTTGTTGTTTTTGTTAGTAGTTTGTGTTTTGTTGTCTTTAATTTCCCATCTTGCGTTCTTCCGTTGGTTTATTTATCCATTGTTTTGTTTCATTCCATAGTTCTTAGTCCACACGTTTCCCTTCATTCATCCATTAGTTTTTGTTTACGTTCTAGTTCTTGTCGCTTCTTATTTTGGTTTGTTCCCTCCTTCCTTCTGTGTTACCTTCGGTCTCTGTTTACGTTCAGTTCATCATTCTTTCTGTCAATAAACATTTCTTCTTCACGCAATCCACCTCTGCTCGAGTCATTATCGCTACCCCTTATAGTTATTTTTTATAGTGTTAAAACTTGCTCCTTATATTTTTTCAATTTAGTTAACCTCTCTAAGTCGACTTGAATCTCGGAGGTAACATCCCATTTTGAGCGTTTTATTAAACTTTACAACATCCAACACAGAGAAACGTCCACCAGTTTCGTTTATTCCCCATGCGATTTTCACTTCATTTCATTGTTTATATTCTGCTAAAAAACTCGCTCACAACTCTATAAATGACCCGCTCTCCCAGCCAATTCAAGACTGGCTTTTTACATCCAATCAAACAATTCCTTCCAAATACACAAAGTTGATTCAAACTCTCAGACTTACAAATATTTTAGCAGTTTTGGGTACAATAACTTTATTGACATATAAATACGAATGTTAAAGTATTTCAAACACTTTTTTGTAAGCGATCTTACTCCATAGTTTTGTTTCTTTTTCCATCTTGTCATCTGTTAGTGTTGCTAGGATAAGATCAGCTGTTCCTTTGACAGCGGTTACCTTGCTTGTTTAATAAAAAAAAAATAACATTAACTTTTTCCACGTAAGAGTGGGAGAGGATAATATTAAATTGTATTACAATATTTAATAGAAGGTTGCCTATAATAAAAACGATATTAAGTAATACATTTGTATACTTAAATAAATAAATAAATTCTAACGCTATAAAATTGGAAAAATAACCATGATATCTTCTATTGTGTCTTTCGTTACTTTCCTTCAGAAACTTCTGGTTCTTGATCCAGTCCCTCAATTTGCTGGTTGTGATTGGATGTATTCCATAGAAGCAAAGAAGTTTTTGAAAGGAAATCTTTGATTGGATGAAAAAGGCCAGTCTTGGATTGGCTGGGAGCGTGGCTTATTTAGATACAACGTAGAGTTGTGACCGCAGACACAGAGCTGAGCGCGAGCAGAGTGAGCTGAGTGAGCGAACAAGCATTTTGTCAGAGTTGAGCGCGTGTCCGAGCACCTATGAGCGAGCGCGTGCACCCATGAGTGCACACGCGTTTGAGATTCATACGCACACGCTCACAATTATTGCTCCTTCATATAGCTCTGTGCGCGCAAACCTGGTGGGACAAAAATCACGGCATACATTTAGCAACCTGTTTTAAAACAGAATTGTAGATGTTAAATGTAGGTTGAATATGTGTGATAAGTCAGAGCAACAACAAGTGGTCTTAGCGTGCCTTTTTTTACATAATTGGTATTGCCACAGCATGGACTTGCATACCCACAGATTGTTACGAACACAGAAAAGTAATACAGGGAATTGAAATAGTAATTTAAACGAAAACAGCGTTCCAAATACGATGAAAATAGTCTATATTAAAAGTGACACTGGACGAGACATCTGAACTCCATGTCCAAATTCTTTCTCGGTCACTTTGGTGATGCTGGGTGGAGAGGCAGCTTGGACCAGAAGCTGAGAAGGATCGGCTGCAGTCATGGTTACTGGAGACTAGTTGAATTCCAGGAAGGTGAGTAGGACAAATATGAGTCAGTGAGAGGATCTGAGGATAATGGTTTGTGGGTTTGCTGTTGTCTTGATAGGTTTATGTCCAGCGGGCATGAATCCTAATAGATGCTGGGGTGGACAGTTAGCGTAGATGTGCGGTGGAAGATCCCTGGAGGTCCAAGGAGCGGTTTTAGGTAGAGGTTGTGGAATCATGAGGTTGGTCCTTGCAGGTTTGTATCTGAAATGAAGAGTATTTATGGAAGGATACCTGATGTAGCACATATGACAAGTAGTTTCTAGGGACAATACGGGAGAAGTTTCAAGATGCAATAGAAGCTTGCACAAGGAACATAGAATGGCTTAGTGATACTACTGATGGTGAAACTCAGGCCCTGAAACTACATAACCAGACCATTTATCCTCCACCGCCTCATCAGGGAAAATCGGCAGCACCTGCAGCAGCAGACGCTGCAAGCTCAGCAATCCCAGGGAATAGGAACAACAGCACAGACAAACTAGCCAAAAATACTGATACCTGCCACCATTCAGCTGCAATTCCAGATTCATTCCCCTCTCCCTGGTGGTCCTCCTTTCCACCAACAATGAAATTCCCACCACTACATCTCTCAGTATTCATTCCTCACCCGATAATCTGTTTTGTGAACCTTGAACCATTACTCACCACGACATCTCGTTTCAGAGCTCTGGGTTTTTATTTCTCCTGGGCCTAAGATCTCTCCATTTACATTACTTGTTTTACTTTTCAATTAACAAAGCAAAATAAATAGTTTAAAGTGTGCTCACACTAGAATAGGTGATGAAGATCAATAAAGAATGATTGCTTATAATTGTGTTTACAAAAGAAGGACCATTAACATAGTGTGTTTCAAATTAAGGTTTTATTGCCTGGTGTAAACATTAGTAGGATTAAAAACCAGGTGTTGCAGATGTTGCACACTTTCTCATTTAACCGGCACTGATCACTTTAATATCACACTTTAAAATGTCACTTTAAAATATCAATTAATATGTCACTTGCATTCCGAATGTTCATTGCTGCTATGCCCGAAGTCCCATATTGTAGATTCTGTGTCCATACTGTAGATTCTGTATAGTCAAATCCTATTTCTCGTATAGTTCTTTATATTTTATTATATTATTTAAAATTGCTATTAGGGTGTATTAGAATTTCGTCCCACCTCATGTACCACATGTGATGTGATGACAAATAAAATTCCTTGATTCCTTGATTCCTTGATGTTCCAAGTTTCAACTGAGCAAAGTTTGAATTGTTGAAAGGTTCACTGTTTCTCATTTTCTCCTGGCAGACACTCCTGAAAATAAAACCAATAAGTCCTTGAGTGAGGCAGCGAACCACTATCTTCTTCTCTGTCTCCTAATGCCTATAAACAGCACAGAGGTCAAAGTCAGTTCAGTTTTCTAGCCCTTCTGCCTATATTCTCAAATGCACTCAAACAGACCTACTGGTTTGATGTAGAATGATAGAAGTCATTATTTCCTACTGTGAAAAGACTGTTGTCAGCTGGTTCTTTTGTTTACAATGAAGGACAACGATGCACCATTTGTTTTCTTGTATGAATCATTAATCATGTTGTCAAAACTTTAAAACCATTTGGTGGACATTTTGCTCCAAAATGACTCATAATATCTAACTAAAGCCCACTCCTTTTATGCCTACTGCTATCTTCCACATCTTATGGAAGACTTTGCAGGCATCAGATTAGAGCAGTGAATCTATTATTCAACAGTGAGCATGTCAGGGGGTTCTTCTTCAGGCTACAAATTCAGATCTCAGTCTAATTTAACCCATCCGTCAAATGTTAGCAGCTTGTGGCAGAGAGACAAACACATTTGTAGTGTTTGGGAAAAAATGCCACCTTTTTTTATTCAAGTACCTATAGAAAAAGAGGTATGCCGCCCAAAGAATGAATTTTTCATCACTGTTTACACCGAAGTGGCTGGCATTAGATCATCAGTCAAATAAGGCCCAGCTGTGTATGTGGCTAATTTAATCTGCCGTGTCTTTGTATGTATGTGTGTGTGTGTGTGTGTTTCAGCATGTCTCCCCTTATAAGCCAACAAGAGTGTGAGGGCCCGATGCACTATATGGGGTCCAAAGCCTAGGTGCCATAGAAGCAGTGTTTTGGGGGTTAGCGGTTAGGTCAAGGACTAAGGTTTAGATTGAGGGAAGGAGTGTCTTGTCTCTGCTCTTCCTGCTAATAAGGTTTATTGCTGTGCTGCTGTCACACTGACCACCTGCCAGTAGATGACAGCAGGGCTCACGGAGGATGTTAGATGCAGAAAAATTGGTGCTAAAGGCTCCAATTATACAATTTTCTGCAGTTTAAAATAGGGTAAAAAAGGCTCAATAATCTGATAAAGAAGGTGGATTCTGTTCGGGGCCAGACTTTGGAACCTCTGGAGATAATGGTGCAAAATTATGGACACCCTGATCATCCGATTGCCTTCAGTCAGAGGATTCTTCAGATATGCTGCAGTACCGATTCCTACTTCCTACAGCAACCAGAATTTTCAATAACTCTTTGAATGGGCTTAAATATTAGGATTTGCAACATAATTTAATATAAGTTTTAGAGTAATAAACCATTTTTAAATGTAATTGAATTTGACGTTGCACCAAAGTAACTCAGTTGCCAACTGTGCACAAGGGAAAATGGCAACCTGTGTAGATAAAAATTTTTATCAATACATATTTTCTTTAGTATTATTAGTATTATGAGTACGAATTAATTATTAGTTTTTTTATGTATTAACATAATGCATCAAAAAAGTAGAAAAACCCACCAAAAAAACTAATGCATGACAAATTGCTGCAAACACAGAAAAACAAGTTGCAACAACAGAAAAATTAAGCATAATTGTGATTTTTGTATAAGGACCCGAAGCAGAGGCAGAGTTGGCATCTGAATGATGATGAGGATTCATTAGAATGTGGTGTATGATCCTGGATCCGTCTATTTTATTTAACACCACCTACCAAAGATGAACCTATAAAGCTGTTTTAACCACCCGTTGTATCATTCTGTAAGTTTGCTTACTTTATAAGATGGAAGAAGAGGGATTGTGAGGAGTTGCAAAGCTCTCACACCAAATAAATGCCTAATACGCTTCAATTAACAAACTGGACAAGCATACCTCGGACAGCCTGGAGAGTTACATGGATGAGTGCTTGGACAACCAAACCATGGACCAAACACAAAAAGATATGGCCATACCAATAAATAAGGGCCCACGCCAGCACCTCTACTGTCTCACCAGAAAAAAGCTTCACTTCCGTCCTGGACTCCATTGAGAAGAACTAACCAGCCTAGATGCAGGTCTTGCCCTGGTGAAGGTGCTACATACGGAGTTTCAAGCTCTGAGGGAATTGCAATTCCTGCTTGCTGCAGGATTTCCCCAGCGCATGCACAGTATGAGGGATTGCTGTAAAGTCAACGACAACACAAGCCATTGTTTCTGCCTGCTGATTCCAGAGGAGTGAATGCTGCAAGTCAATGACTCCATGAATCTGCTGGGGTTCCTTAGATTGGAAACTTTTTCAAATGGATTTGTTTATGATGTATCTTTGATTTTAATTGATTTTATTGTGTAGAGCCTTGAGACGACATCTGTTGTAAATTGGTGCTATAGAAATAAACTGATTCTTGATTCTTGATTCTTGATTCTTAATGTGTTTCCCACCTGTATATAATTTAAGGCAAAAGGTTGTAGCAATTCTGATACATAAAAATGTAAACTTCAGAGTATTATACACTGTTGTACATCCTGAAGATAGACTTATATTTATATTTATTGTCATTATATTGACTTTAAATAAACAAATGACAACTACTTAGAAACAAATGTAAAAGCTTTAATTTTACAGCTGCAGGAGAGCATCATACAAGGAAGAATTTCCATGAGACTACGAATTACATAAGCCTCCCACATGTACAATATAGTCTCTAACTCCCTCCCTTCGGATTCCCTATCCTACCCTGTGTGCCTCAACATATGGTCCTTCTAGATCTAAAGATGACATTCCCTCAGATAAAAAGACTTTCCCCTCCCTAGCATAAACAAGAGAGTTGAGTTTGTGGCATAGCACCCTTTCAGACAAAGTTAAACAAAGTCATAGGAACCAAAATGTAAAATTCTTCTTCAATGACCCAAACGTTGATGACCACCAATTTTTACCCACCTTTTTTGCTACATTGGATGAACACCTAGACTGTTCACTTCCCCTTCTCCTCAACTGTGGTCTAAATCAAGACATAGACAGTACAGCAGGAATTTACCTAAATTGGAAATCCATAAATACATGAATTGTTATAGACTTTGAAAAGCGTGGAAATCTCTTCATCCTGATTGTAAGGAATATACATTCTCCACACATCTCCAACACTATTACTCTCGCTTGGATTATTTCTTAGTCAGCAATTAGATGATTGACTGAGATTCATTCTATAGCTGTTAGCAATCATGCTCCAGTCTCTTTACCTTTATTAAAAGGTAAAGAAATCTCACATCATTGCTTAAAGACAAACATTTTACAAACACTGGACTTAATATTTGGACTATAATAACATGTCTGGGACATCAGCAACTCCTCTTTGGAAAGAAGGGAAATACGGAACATACATCTGTCATGGTCTGACAGTTTCCATGTTGGTTCCCTGTCATTTTCCCTGCTTTCTCTCCCTAAGCCTGTCACCTCACAATTAGTATCAGCTGCATTTACTTTCATTGATTTGGTTCCACCTCTCACCAATAGTAATTAAGCTTCTCTACTCCTTTTCCTCCCTGCCAGATTCTCCCTCATGGTTCCCTGTGTTCCTAGTGTCCTAGTTGCTTTTACGCTATGTAAGTCATCGGTATGTTCGATAAATCTTCAACTTTGAAACTGCCGCTGTCTGCTATACGTTTTGGTCCAGTTCCTGCTAAGTTCATGACAACATCAAATACAGAAAAATTTGGAGATAAACAAAATTCAGGAATTACAGGAGGCCACTAACCTGAAGAGGAAGTGCTGGCCAAACTGTCAAAATTTGCAAATGTTGTGTAATTACGAAAAACAATTAGAAAGAAATACTTTTTTTTTTTTTTATGTAATCGCAAGTTTTTGAATCGTTTTTGGATTCTCTTCCCAGCTTCAGCCTAGTTTGGTCAGCTGATCTAAGGGCCTGTGGTAAAACGTAAGACTGAAGTTCAGACAGGGATAAATACTGCATGACGCTGAAGTGTGTAGTCATCATTTGGTTATTGGCTGCAAATATGCAGTGAAACTCACTGAGAACTCAAGAAATATTAACAGTCATTTCGGATTTCATTGGTGTTCTCTGGAAGTGTTCATTGACTTTATCGGTGGGTTGTTTGCATACGCTTACATAAATATGAACAAGCAGGTATTCCAGTCTGAATGTGCGTAAGGCTTTGTGGAACAAATGTGCTCACGTATATAAAGTGATGTCCTTGGGAACGAGATCAAATGGTGTGTGTGTGTGTATGTGTGTGTGTGTGTGTGTGTGTGCGTGCGCGTGCGTGCGTGCGTGCGTGCGTGCGTGCGTGCGTGCGTGTGTGCGTGTGTGTGTGTGTGTGTGTGTGTGTGTGTGTGAGCAGGTGTGGAGAAAACTGGGACAAGCATTGAAGATGTCAACAGATCCCTAGACGTAGTTTCCCATCATTCTGCCGTGAGGACAGCTCTATAATTTCCTGGATGACAGTTAGGAAGTCATCTCTGTGATAAATATTACATTCTAGTCAGGCAGAAATGTTTGTGTCTTCTTGAAGAACACTTGCTCAGAGTCACTTCACCCTAAATACATACCAGCTTCGTTTCAATAATTTGATTTGTACTAAAGGAGTCTGCAGTCAAGCTTACAGATTTACAACCTTGCTGTTAACTCTTCACTCGAAAAAAGTTATGTCAGCAGGATGGTACCAGATTTTCTCATCTAAAATGTCACAGAACCGGACAACCTTATTTCAAGTTTGAATGTTTCGTAAAACCTAGATCAAAATATAACCTGAGGACTTGTAAATGTTTTTGTTGCTTATAAAATGTTCTAACAAATTTGAAACGAGAGCATCAAAAGCCAGAGAAAGTTCAGGACAGCTGGTCAATATCTATTTTAATATTAGCTCTTGGGTGGAACTGGACCGTGAAAAATACAATTTCGTTCCACCTCATGTTCCACATGTGTGAAATGACAATAAAGTCTCCTTGAATCCTTGAATCCTTGAATCCAATTTGACAGGAGTGAGAAAATTATTGGGTATAAAGGGAGAATCCCTAACGGGTTTGTCGTTCACAATCAAGAAAAGAGGGGGGGCAGGGTTAAACACTTTAGAGACAACTCTCTGAGCAAAACGTCAAACTAATATATGTGTTTTGTGTTTTTGAAACTTTTAAAATAAGTCTTATTTTAAACAATTACATATAGATGATCTAAAAGGACAGCTAAGATCAGGTGAGTATAATCAGAGGGATGCAAAATAGCTGGGGGAACCGCTGAGCAGAGAACTAAAGGAAGGAAGCTAATGAGCTCAGAATCAACACAAAGGGAGACGAACTAAACCACAAACATTTTGCAGGCCTAGAGCGGAAAAACAAAACTAACATAAGAGTAAGAAGGAAACGACTCATTCCTCACTAACAAACCTCTCAGCACCCTTCCCATCATCCTCCTGGTAGGTGTCAGTAAGTCTTGATTTTTCCAGTGACATCGGCAAGCGACAAAAAAAAAGTTTAGATCAGTTCAATTTTCAATTCAGTGTATTTTTATCAATGTATTTACAACAAATGTCCTCTTGAGTACAAGCTAACTACAGCCTTCGGACTGGGGTTTTACAAGACAGAAAACACAAAGAGAAGCAGAGAAACCTGATGAATATTTACTTTGTCGGTTAAACTAGAGTAAAACATTAATAGCAGCAGATGGAGATTTATGAATCTCCACCAGCACCACCATCTGATAACAGAACAACCGGACCAGGTGTAGCTTCTACAGGAAGAAAAACACTAACGGAAACACAAAGTTAACAGTTCAGATAACTGTAAGTACAGAAGATTGGACAACAGGAGTAGAAAGTAGGAGTGAGAAGATGTGTTCAGATTGTCTTCCAGCAGCCTCAGCCTATAGCAGCAGACCCATATAATTAGCTTAGGATAACCTAACTGTGTAGAAGTAGAGCAAAGGAGAACCATATTTCCGGACTGAATTCTACCCCCAATCTACCTTCTTCTAGCTTGTAACTAGTCTAGTCTTGAAATAAAACAGGGTGTCTGCCTCACAGATTAAATCTGGGAGCTGATACCTAAAGGATCTGCCAGGAACCACCAGTAAATCTGCAGTCTGAGAGCCAAGAGCTCCTTTAGGGACATGTGGAGTAATTAGATCTGTCCTTCTAATTTTGAGAATATTCCCGAGGTGAAAGAAATAAATCTTAGAAAACAGTTTGATATGAGATTTAAATGACACATTCTTAATAAATTATAAAAATAATGAAAGGCTCTTTGCTTTATTAACTGAGGTTAATTTAATAATCTCCATTTCAAAGGATTGAGTAAGCAGTTTTTTTTTAATAGGTTCTGGTCCGAAGGTAACAACTTCTGTCAAAAGCAAAAATATTCACAAGAACACTGCAGTATGCAGGAGTTATAATGTTGATGAACAAACTGGAATCTATCAGATATATGGTTTAGATTGTTCCTTTGATCCCTACAGTCTGTTCAAGACCTTCAATTAGAATATTTTTTATTGCCTGGATCAAAAACAGCACTGAGATCTTAAAGAAATATAACACACAAGTCTGTCATTAGTGACTTTAAGCAGAAATGTGACTGTGCTATCATGAGCTACCTAAAAACCTTGTGGTATGTATCCAATTAATAAAGAAATATTATTCATATATTATTCATATATACATATAACAAATTTATCTAAATCTTCCAAACCATCCAAACACACAGACATCCTGCTTCTTCCTTATTGAGGAAGTAGTAATCTGAGACAGCTCTGATCAAAGTGACAAATGACATCCGCCTGAACTCAGATGCAGGCAAAGTCTCTGTCCTAGTTCTGCTGGACCTGACCGCTGCCTTTAGATACAGTTGATTATGTGCTTATATTACAGAGTTTAAAAGACTGGGTGGGAATCACTGGTATGGCTCTCAAATGGTTCAAGTCCTACCTTGAGGACAGGTGTTACTTTGTTCTAATTGGGAACTGCGTCTCCGATCAAATGGGTGTGACCTGTGGGGTTCCACAGGGGTCGATCCTGGGACCCCTTTTATTCGATATGTACATGCTTCCACTGGGCCAGCTAATATGCAGCCATGATTTGTCCTACCACAACTATGCTAAACACTCAGATCTACCTGTCGCTGACAGCAGGAGAACATGGGCCTGTTGATTTATTGTGTCACTGTACTGAACAGATCAGTCTGTGGATGCAGAACAACTTCCTCCAGTTAAACTCAGACAAAACTGAAATCATTGTCTGTGGCCCACAGAAACAAAGAGAAAGTGTCATCAGTTACCTTCTGACGCTCTCTCTGGAACCTAAACATCAGGTCAGACATCTTGGCGTAATACTCGATTCTGACCTGAACTTCAACAGCCAC
>JAVLVB010000508.1:628412-638422 GCA_032876305.1 Orestias chungarensis | reverse complement strand
ATATATATATATATATATATATATATATATATATATATATATATATATATATATATATATATATATATATATATATATATAAACATATATATAATTGGGGTATTGTTTTTATCGTGCGTAATCTGTGGTTTATTTTGAAGGGTCTGAACCGGAATATGTTGAATTAACACAAACTAGGTTCCCTCCCTCTGCTCGGGTTTCTTGTCCCGTTATAAACTGTCTGGGCGATCTGGAAAGCCCATCCATGGATGAGACGGAGGAGGAAATAAAGCAACGTTTGTCCTGGAAGCTTCAAAAAAGTCAAAGTGGGAACTAGACGCAGATTTCAAAAGAGATGAAGTGGATTTCCTTCGTTTTTCTAGCAGGTAGGAGAAGCAGGGGAGAAACTGATTAATGTGATTCAACCTAAAGATAGGTTTAACTTTGGAGAAATTAGGTTTTGGGCCTGTCTGGTTGTTTTGTATCTGTTTATTTTTATGCCAAATATGTTTGTTTTGTTGGATTAAGTCATGTGTGTAAGAAGCTAGAAGCTTTATTTGTTTTATTTTACAGAAAAATCATAATATTTATCATTAAATCATCGAAATGAAAATTTTCTATTTACTTTTCATGTAATCTTAGACTATTTTTTTCTTACTTCAAATAGCAAGGATGCCATCTAAAACGAACTATGTTAAATATATAATATAAATAAAGTCACGGTCTGCACAGTGGCGCAGTGGGTAGCACTGTTGCTGTGTAAGCTCTTGGTTCCATTCCTCCTTAGGTCTTTCTGCATAGAATTTGCATGTTCTCCCTGTGCATGCGTGGGTTCTCTCTGGGTACTACGGCTTCCAAAAACATGACTGTTAGGCTGATTGGGCACTCCAAATTGTCTTTAGGTGTGAGTGTGTGAATGAGTGGTTGTTTGTCCTGCATGTCTCTGTGTTGCCCTGTGATGGACTGACGACCTGGCCAGGGTGTACCCCTGCCTCTTGCCCATTGTAAGCTGGAGGTAGGTGCCAGCAGACCCCTGCGAAGGTGGTATCCACAAGGATAAGTGGGTTAGATAATGGATGGATAAAGTCCCTGTAGGCTTTTATTTTTTTGTGCTTTCAGTTTGTTTTTTCCAGCGAATTGTATTTGGTCAAAAGATGTGTCAAAATGTAACACAGTATGTAAAAAAGCCAACAGTACAACAGGAGTATAGTAGTTTCCTTTACAAGGGCAAAACTGCTGGTATGAATAAATGATTAAACTGGGCGCTTATATTAATTATCAAGGCAACATGTTTGTCAAACGTTTGAAGCTTGATATTATGTTTCAATCAGTTGGATTCTAGACAGCTTAAAACATTCACTGTTTCTCCATGTGTGCCTTAGAAAAAACATCCAAAACACTCCCTGCTCTCCACCCTCTTATGCTGAAAACTAATAAATCACAGATGGCCCCACAGAACTCTCAGTTAAAGTTTTTAGATTTTTTTTATGCTTATACAGTAAAAGTACAAACAACTTGACGAGAAAAGAGTGCAGTGTCTCATTTTTAACCAGAAACATCTTCTTTTTTAGTTCGAGAGAACATGATGTTCCGACGGAATGTTTTAGAAATTGGGTTTAATGCTAAATGATATTTGCACTCCCACTCTTATTATTACCATGGTAAACTAAGATTTCCATAGGTCTCCCGGAGTACTGAATCCTCTCTCAATCCACTTTTCTCTTCAGCTCCTCCCATAAATCTGTGTTGGCCATAAGGGAGGTTGATTTTTTAACACATGAATTATTTCTGCGTTGATTTGGCCCTCATGCATTACAGATCCAATCCTTCTGACAGATCCATAAAGCATCAGCTTTATGGATCTGTCCATGTAACAGAAATGAGGTGCTTTTTCATGTATTCATACTATTTTCATGCTAAATCCACCTGGAGTGTTTGTTGCAGAGGAGCTCAGCTTTAGTCTCATCTAACCAAACCTCATAACTTTAACTCAGCCTGATTAGGATTATAATGGGGGAACCTAAATAGCTTATTCCCTGGCATACCTACCAAACAATCAGATGTTATGTAAATAATATTTTGCAGACTTGTTGACACCGAGTCTTCACTCCAACAGTGAGTGTCTTTAGCTGTATTTGCACCTGTTACATCTTCTTCATTGTGTCATGCAGCAAGATCAACGTGCACGCTTGCTCTTCTTTGTTTATTACATTCAATATTATTGTTCGTCAGTAATCATTTTTTCAAAGGCATGTCCAAACGTATAAAGATCAAAACACATTCTCCCTTTGCTTCTGATTTTGAAGAGTGATTAAAAAAAATTGGTCTCAGTGATTTATCATATATCAAAAGCACAAATGAATATCATTGGTGATTATTTATTAAAGTAAATGTAACTGATTCCTCTATAAATTTTGATAATGTAATTGTAAATATCCCTCTGACATGAGCAGTCTGTTTTCTTTTATCCTAATAAAAAAAAGAAGAAAAATCCCCTCTTCTCATTTCACCCCCTCGAGTTTGGCCTAACAAACAGAAATATTCCAAGAACTGCACGAACAGATGTTTCTGGGTGTGTCTGTTTTATTTTTATGTTTTTAGCATCCTCTCCATGTTGTGCTATGAGTTAAAGCCCCCTCAGCTTCAGGAGCTCCAGAGAGACCGGCAGGTCAACAAAGCGCTACCAGGTTTCTGTGAGCTCAAGCAACTAAAACAGTTGCAACTGTCCTTTTTTAACTCTTGCCAGATAATTTGCTTTTTTTGTTTTTCTTTATGCATTTCTTTCTTCCAGTGATTAAGAGGATCCTGTATTCTCTTTAAAAACAATTTAGAAAAATTCCCCAGGCTTTCTGGAAATCTTTGAAAGCTTTTCATGCCTTTCTTGTATTTTTGTAGACTGGACATCTCAGATTGCTTGTACGCAAATGTATGCATGTTTTTATACTTACAAAGTTGTTGTTTAATATGTATTTATTTCAGAGCAATATTATTGTTTAATCATCCCAGCTTTCTCAGTCCACCAATCCATCCCTTTTATTCTCCCACAGGTGTTCTCCCTCCTCCATGCACAAGCCTTCATGTCATTGTAAAAGATGAGAAGAGGTATGCCATTCTCTTCCAGTCAGTGGTTTTGCCTTGCCAGTACACCAGCGTGTCCACGCAGCCCGCTATGGTGAAGTGGATCTACAAATCCTATTGCAGAGACCGCACAAGGGAGTCATTCAGCTTCCCCGACAGCCTGAGCGGGGGCCTGGGTGGTGGCGGGCTGCAGAGTGGAAGCAGAGGGGTCGGTGGAGGCTACGAGATGGGCACGACTGCGAGCCACCTCGACTGCTCCGACAACAGGAGGACTGTCAGGAACGTTGCGTCCATCTCTGGGTCCTCTGTCACACTCTCAGAGTTCTACAAGAACAGAGACGTTACCATCATCAACAGTAAGACGTTTCAAAATCGTCCTCACACAGTGTAAACACTCCATGGCTGTGTTGGCCAGTTGCAATTTCAGCTTTTCATGCAAACTACTGCAACTACGTCAACATACCAATCCATTGCCCTTAGTTTTTCCTTTATATTGCTGTCTTGCCATCATGTCCTTCAAAACCTAATAAGGAGACAGACTGTTCTTACAGGCATGTGTGTCTGAAAGACTCATTGAGCACAGAGAGGTGGACTTGTTTGCTGGCCTCAGATTTATGGAGCACTAACTCTTTTCTTGAGCCAAGATTTTAGACAAAAGAAAGAGCTTTTCACACTGTCCCTCCATTCATCTTAACCTCTGGTTTGTTCCCTCTGATGTAATTCTGTGTCCAGTTTCTCATTTTTTTTCCCCCTCCTGTTTTTTTGTGTGCCACTCCACCTCCTGTCTTGACATTTTTAGAGTAGTGATGTTGTAAACTGGCAAAAAACAAAACATAAAAACCTTTTTTGCCTTCTGAGACGTCCAGTCATCCATACCCTTGCAATACTATTGAGGTTCGCAGTGAGGTTGGAGTCTCTGGGTAGGGGGTGCTTAGTAATCACATGGCTAACAAGCTCAGCTCTTCACGCTTCACACACACATCTTTGTAGGTACAGCCATAAATTATATAAAAATTTAATCCAAGGAAAGCTAAAGGACTTGTAGCTACACAGCTTTAACGAGAGTGTCCAAGACGGGTCCCAGCTTGTCTACCCTTGGCCAACAGGAAGAGGAAGGGAATTTCTACAAAGTGTTTCCTGTCTGAGGTATTTATGCATGTGACCCTCTTACAATGGTGTTACAGACCCAGGATTGTCAGCAAGCCAGAAATGTTTTAATTCTTCAACTTACGTTTTAATTACACAAATTAAATCTCAGTAACTGAAAAATGCCTTTCATTTATTTACATATCATGTTCACTTCACAGGAATGACCAGTTGACAAAAACAGTGTTGAAATTATTTGCAACACATCTTCCACAATCATTTAACCAGCAAGCTGTGATGCTGTTCACATGTTTTAAACCACTCCTAATTACTTTTAGTAATTTTATAAACAATAAGCCAGACTTCCCTTAAAGTATTACACTGACGTCTTTGTCAAAAACTCTTCAAGGTCCTCAAGTTGAGTTTTTGGGAAGTTGTCTCTGTAGAAACTTGATTAAAATGGGAAAAGCAGATAAAGAGGGGCAATGGAAGAAGTATCAGGGTTAAACAAATACTATCTGCACTAAGATAGTATCTGAAAGTCAGGTCATTTGGAGGGAGACACCATGAATATACATCCAGGAAAGAACAGAAATGGGAAATACCGGCCAACTCCGCCTTTAGTCATACTTATCATGTATGGCATCTTGCTAAACACTTGTTTGGAGTGAGAATCAAGCTTTTTCTCTATATCTAACTTGCCTAATGAAGGTTTTCCACAATGTAGATTGTTGTTATGTAATAACAGTGTTATTGACACAATTCTCTCTACTAGGCAGAGATGCATTTTGTCGTTACAGGAAGAGTTCCTGTGTTAGAAAGCAAAGTTAAATAACATAATGTCACAGAGCATTAGCAATGTTTTCATAACAAAATAAGCAAAATTAAGCAAAAAAGTATGGTGTACTTGTTTCTTTAAAAAAAGATATAACATATATAATATGCTGTTGTAGATTCTTAGTCATTAAGCTGACTTAGTGTTTAAGTAGAAGGCAAAAAGACTTTTGTTTTTTCTAAATATTTTACCCATGATCCAGAGCTAAAGAAGCTTTTTAGAGGACGCGTTGAATGATCATTGAATGACCAAAGATGTTTGTCCAGTATTGAAACTGTTGACAAAAAACAATGAGTTATAGATAAATCACACACCAAAAGTAAATGTTGACTAGAAGAAGAATCCTGTATTTTCTATTAAGGTGTTTTGCTGCAGGGCTTGTTAAGTTATTGTTTCGTGTTTGACGTATTTGACCTTTGCTATTTTGAAAAGTTTGTAACTTTCAGATTATGAAACGATACAATCGGAACATTTTGTACTCACAAGGATTCTGTTCATTAAAAGGTCATTTCGAACCCGCTTTTGACCTACAATTATTTAAATTGAATTTGCTGTATTCTGTCGTAAGTGACTGCAGTTTTATGAGTCTTATAAACATTTGCCATCAGGAGGTCACTTATAATTATCCTGGCTTGATATCATAATCTGTGAGATTTTTAAAAGCCATCTGCTTTAAATCAGAATCAGAATCGAAAAAACATAACGGTGTAAGTCAAAGTTTTTAGATACCAAAAATACAACTCAATTGAGTAGCATGCAAGATCTGTGTATTTTAATAGCCACTTAGGTCTATAATTCATGTGTGAACTAATCCTAGAAGTGATTTTATGGTAAATTTACAGAACAAACTTTATATTGTTGTTGATTTTAAAATTATTCCCTGATGGTTTGGGTAATAGAAGCTAGAAATGTATTTAACAACTCTTTGTTGCTGAATGTTAAATTATGTTATTCATATACATGCCTTTAGTTTAGAAGGTGTTTGTAAAAAAGTGCTTTAACACTTTGTTTTTATTTTTCATGTAGCAGCAGATCTGCGTATAGGAGAGGTCCAGTGGGGAGACAGCGGCGTTTACTTCTGCCAAGTGACAATAGCTGACGACATAGAAGGACAGAATGAAGCTTCAGTGGAACTGCTGGTTCTTGGTAAGCATTTTCCCTTCCCTGTCGCTTCTGACATTTTTGGTGATTGCAAGTATTTTATCTAAAAACAAGAGCATATGATCTTTGAAATAAACCTTGTAACTATGGGGGAATAATCCAGAGTTGTTTAACTATGCTTTAAAACCTGAGTTAGTAGGTCACTAATTCAATTCTATTTTTTTTTACTTTGACATTTTGCAAGTGGCATACTATTTCCTCTTTGCGAGACAGACTTACAAACAACCAGGGCATTACTCTTTCTTTGAAACTTTTGCATTCAGATTCAGAGATGTAGCATGTTACTGGGCTTTAAAGTGCAGCTTGTGCAAAAAAGACTTTACTACTTATATTATTTTGCTACTGATAAGTATGTGTTTATGTGTTCAGTTGCAAATGTTACTATTGAAATACATAGAACACCGTTTCTACCTTTTTGGTGTCTTCGACTTCCAGAGGCTGAAGTTTTGTTTGGTTTTAAAGTTCTCTGTAAAATGAGAGAATGTTCTGTACAGTGATAAACACAGGATAGTAAAACGGTAAAAGTATGAGATAAGCGAACAAACAAGCAAAATGCTGTCACACTGTGTTGTTTAATATTGAGGCTAAATCCACCGTAGCCCCAACATCAGTGTATTTCCTCATGTCCTGCACCATGTGAGGCACTGCAATGGTGCATGCGTTCCCATGACAACAGCTGAGGCCACGCTCGGGGTGCCTTTTGTCTTAACAGAAAATCACCTCACAGAAAAGAAGGCAGAGAAGATTTAATGATGTGGAGGAGGAACGGCACAGCACAGCTAAACAATAGCTGCAGGGAGATGCACTCTACACTCGACTGATACTTTACAGAACAATGTGAAAGCCGGGTATTCAAACACTGACTAAACTGTACAGTAAAGTTCACAGGATTATAGCTGAAACGTATGGTGATTTGTGTATGGTCTTTTTGGTCAAAAGTTGGTTGAAGTACTTCTAAAACAATGCAGTTATTTTCATTATTAGCCTTTCATCCTTATTATACAGGCTCACTTCTTATGCTTTTTTTTGTTGTTTTTTTGTGAAACTGAAAAAGGAAGCGTAGCAGTTCATAAGCATCACCCTGCATGGGGTACGAAAAACAATCGAAAGCTATTTGGAAGTAAATTTAAGTAATCATCAGGCTTCAGACAGTCCGTATACATCCCAAGTGGGCTTTAGAAAAAAAACAGAAACAAGTAATACTAAAATTCTCTGAAATATACAAAACCAGTAAAGAACAAATCCTATTTCTTTAAACTTTTGATAAGCAACAACTGAAAAAAAAACATTCTGTTTTCAAATCCAGCAGAGAGCAATTTAAGCCCTCCTCCCTGATATTAAGTAAGGTATGTACGCTGGATAGTTGGTGCCGAGCCAAGATAGTTCAGCTCGCAGACTGTTTCTGCAGCACTCCTTTTTGGCACTGCAAACACTCCTCTCCTCCTTTCTGCCAATACTCACACCAACCACTGTTAAATACCAGGATCTGTATGTATGTGGGGGAGCTGGGGGTGGTTGTTTCTCCTCCCACAAGGCTGCAGTTTGCCTTTGTTTACACATGATATTCACATTCTAATATTCCACATTATGCCTCAGCTCATGCCTTTAAGGTTGTTGCAACAGAACATGTTTAACACCTTTAAATCTATCCATCCACCAATAGGGTCATGGGTTGACCTAACAGAAACCGAACCATTTCAGTGTAGCTTATTTGACATGAGTAAAACCTTTTGTACCATGCATAGCACATACTGAATCATATTATTTCTAAAATAGTTCATTATTCTGTAGAACTGTTTAGCCACAATATATTGACGTAATTTTTCAGACTTTCACATCATTGTTTGAAGATAAACTTTTCTTTATGATTTTTAAAATCAAAACATAAAGAGTTTAAAATATTCATATTACATGCAGAGTGTATTAGGTCTTGACAAGAGTCAAGTTTGGGGAGACCTTAATTAGGAAATGTGTACTCACTCCCTGCTGAGAACCTAAGAAATGTTGTTCTCTGGGTTATTTACAGTTTCTTCCTTTCTATTGGCTCCTGTCTATCTGCATGGGAATCCTTTTAAGTTACAGCATGTGCTATTATCAGACAAATAATGTTTTTAGGAGTCCTTACAATCAGGAATGACAGGGCCATTGTTCTCATCAGCAGCTCTGATATGATGACTTTCTGAAAGCAGACATAACACGTCCCATTTCCCATGGTTTGACCTGTCAGCTCGCTCTCTTTCTCCCTATTTTGGGGCGTTTTGCCTTAAAGCATGCATGCACGCTTCCACCTAATCCTATCAATCACTTGATTTGATCCACTCCATCTGCTCTCCTCTGCTCTGGTCACCTTTGGTCTGTCTCTCTCTAGGTTTCTCAGGTGTGCCTGAAGATCTCCTGCCCGACTTTGCTTTGAAGATTATGCCAGGTACAGTTTGGGCATAACCTCTTCTACTCTTTATCTGCTTTCCTTGTTCATACTAGCCTCCTTTCTTTAAACCACACCTGAATTTTCTTAGCCTGTTGTAATAATAACAGCCGTAATAAAATCATTGGATCACTACCTACTTCCAAAATGAAATTTCTCTGAGGGGCCTTTTCATATTGTTTAGTTTTATCTTAATTTGCCCAAAACATATTGTAATCAGGCTTTAAATTGGATATAAAAGCAAAAGAAATTGAACTTTCTTTTATATTTCCTCAACAGAAACAAAAACATGACTTTTTACACAATCTTTTCATGTTCTTAAAGGCTCATGGTGTGGATTTATTATGTTTTTCCTTATATTATAAGGAATATTTTTGTACATAATTCAACAAATATTTGTGAATTACCTGCAAGGACACTTAGAGCCAATTCTCCAAGCTGGTTTTTCAGATAACAGGCTCATCCACACCCATCAAATAATGAGCTGGCTGTTGCTCCCACCAAGATGAGCTGTTCTGGAAAACAGTTATTATGGCCATTACAGTTATTTACTGCTCTGGTTAACATGTCATTCCGAGGTATTTGGCTAAAGGCCAGTAAAAAGGCAGCAGTTAAAAAGAAAGAAATGGGTTTAGTTTATGGCAAACATTAATAAATAAAAAATGAAGGAATTGTGTTGAAACGCTTGTGATATGACATGATGCGCCACGGAGACTCCATTCATAAAAGTTCCTTATTTCAGTTGTAAGCATTTGGTGAGTGTTATCGCCGTTGTCTCACTCGCCGCCCCAGGTTGTGTGGGAGCTAAAATGCGTAAGTGAGACTGTGTGTTTGTGTTGGAGTTGTGGTGACTGGAAATCAGATCTCATTACAAGTTATGTAGCTGTAACAGCCAGATCTTCAGTGTTGAAGGGAGAAGCATAAACTACCCTTTTCCTTCCTCCAGCAAGAACAGGTTTCCTGCCAGTGTGTATTTGGTAGCTGTGTCAGTAGGCCTGTGTTTATGAGACAGTGAGAGAATGCTAAGCAAAATCTAACATTGTTGAAGGTTACCTTATCTCCCCGCCCGTGTTTGTCTAGTCTCCACAAACGGAGCCTATAGATTTGGTCTATTTGTTGCACTGATTGCACCCTTCATATCTGCCATACTTCAAACACGTCATGCAAAATTATCTCATTTTTGTCATTTGTCATCGGCCTAAATTTAACAAAAGAAGTTTTTAAAAGTGTTACATTTCTCTATTTCAGTTATTATTTTTAGGTTTCCGATTATTTATTTATTTATTTTTTTTGTAAATTCTTTTTTGCTCACAGTTTAAATATGTAGGTTTTGACATTCTATTTGATTCCCTGTGTTTAAAACACATACATGATTTGAAGGACAGGCTTTTAAAGGTGGTCATCACTTATCTGTCTGCTTGAAAATAACTAAAACTCATTATTAAA
>JAVLVB010000508.1:617406-628312 GCA_032876305.1 Orestias chungarensis | reverse complement strand
TGTGTGTGTGTGTGTGTGTGTGTGTGTGTGTGTGTGTGTGTGTGTGTGTGTGTGTGTGTGTGTGTGTGTGTGTGTGTGTGTGTGTGTGTGTGTGGTTTAGCTTATAGGCATGTCTTACAGCACCAGTTACAGGTAACAGGTATCCATCAGAGTCAAAGAAAAAACTGATATTTTCAAAGGACCCTTTTCAATAATCTAAGTTGTCATGTGATTTTCCTATTCAGTACAACATCTATATAAGAGACCTGAGCTTACATAAAAACAAGCCTTGAACACCTGCTAGATTCTACATTGTAGAAAATAAAAATATCTAGGCTATTTTACTGATTAGAGTCAAATTAAGTAGTCCCTAAATATACACATGCAACTTTTTACAAGTTTGTGAACCCCTAAATTAGTCGAAAACATGGCATTCACGTAAAAAAAACAAGGTCATTTCATAATCCTTCAGCTGGTATGATTTGGGTTTTTTTGTGCCCTGCAGAGTGGGTGTTCGTGGTGGCTGTGGTGTTTGGCAGTGTTTTGTTCCTGCTGCTGTTTGGAGTTTGCTGGTGTCAATGCTGTCCTCACTCCTGCTGCTGCTATGTCAGCTGCTGGTGTTGCCCCGACACGTGCTGCTGCCCCAGACACTGTGAGGATAAACACACACTCTCAGAGTGGAAAATCATTTATGCTGAGATGATTTGTACTGATTACAAAAAAAATGAGTATCTTGTCATGTTGGACACAAGTACTAAATAATGTTGTTTTGTTTTTTACTAGTGTATGAGGCGGGTAAAGGAATCAAGACTGGCAACTCCACCCCTCAAACACCAACATATGCTCCATATTTTGTGTCTGGACCTCCAGCCATGATCCCCATTGCTCCACCCTCTCTGGTGGACAAAATGTCTTCTGTTCCTCCGTCAGATGGCACCCTAGTCACAGCAGGTGAGGTGTTACCTGAATTATTGTTCTTTTTATGAAAAATGAAATATTGGCATTACCTATAATGTTTAATAAAGATTGAATACGAGAAGCATTTTAAAAATCTGATTTAGAAACAACTGATTGCTTAATTATTTTAGGATATTTGTAATGTACTGTCAAATTCATAAATCATTAACTATTATAAAATTACAATTACTGTATGCTGAAACACAAACAAGTTATATTTTTAGTCCTACTGAATCAGGTTTTATAATGAGAAGTGCACCAATCGCAGTTTGCTTTACCAATTCCTATATTACATTTACGCAATCTCCAGATGTTATTTCTATGGTCGTTCCGACCGTATACATAATGCTTACTTTGAGTCATTATTTGTAATTAAAAAAAAAAGTGCCATTACTAATACAAATTAACAGGTTATGATCCACGGATCTGCTGATCATCAAACATGTACGTCAAGATGAGAATTATGTGACTAGTGGAGCAGTGACATTTCCGTGAAATAATACAATAGGAAACTGACAACTGTGCTGGAACTCGGATTTTCAGTGTTTGCCTTTTTATCACAGAAAATTTGTTGAACTAGTAAGATTCTGGTACTAGTTATAGCTTGTTGTAAATTAACCTAAAACACCCTTTGGAATCAGTGTCTGAAACTAGTCTTTAACACTTATGACTGTTGCAGTATCTCCGGTTTCCATGCATGCCGTAGGGATTCCCTACCGCGTACCTTCACCACAGGATCAAAACTCTCTCAGGGTTCTACAGTATGTAGAGAAACAGCTGGCTCACTTCAACCCTTCCGGGTCCAACAGCAAGCATTGTAAGCTCCATAAACTCCCTCTGCAGCTTTGCTACTAAAGCCTGCTGATACCGCCTACTGAGTGCATAGTTTCATTTACGATTCCCATTTTCTTGAGCATGTGTCAGAATGCCTCTCCACTCAAACTTTCTGACTACTGAGTTTCCTGTTTCCACTTGTGATAACTTAGCAGATTGGCATGCCAGCTTGTTAGATTGGTAAGGTTTCTGCAAATCTTACCTCTGGAAATTTTCTCAGTACTCTTACATCTCTTAGACTCCTGTGTCTTTTTTCCTCATAGATTTTTTTTTTAATGATATATATATATATATATATATATATATATATATATATATATATATATATATATATATATATATATATATATTGTTTAATTCATTTTTAATCTGTCTAGCTTGCAGTCAGTCAGAGCTGAGTTCCCTCCACGAAGGAGATACCAACTTCCGCCAAACTTACAGGAATGTCCAGAAGAAAGCTCTTCCTGCCATCCCTGATCAAGAATCTTGCCCAAATCCCTACCATGAGAACCACAGTCCAGATCTGCAGCGTCACCGAAGGAACCCCTCATCGCCTCATCGTTACCGTCACGACCCCGACTTGGATCACCACATAGTCCAGGAAGAGCCTCTGCTTCCACGACGATACAGCGACGACCCACAATCTTCCTGTCAGTCGCACAGGATTGGTCGAAATCAGCGGCAACAGAACTCCAGTGATGTGGAAAAACACGAGAGGTGCAGGAGATTGTGAATGTATGAGAAGATGAATTCATGAAAACAATAATGCAATAGCCTTTCTTTGGTATTTTTTAGGTGGAATCCTCGTTCAGAACATCTGCAGAGAAAGACATATCAATCTGCTGGAAGGACTGTCTCCCTAGATGAGCTGGAGGAGTTTGGTTCTTCCTACAAGAACAGAGAAGGCAGAGGAGCAGAAAGGAGAGAAGAAAACATTGAATATGAGATGGAGTTGCTGGATAACAACGGATATCCCTCTCATCGCAAGTGTCCTCCTCAGCACTATTATAGCAATGGGGATGAAGTTGATGACAACAGTGAGCATGAAGGACAAACCAGACCAAGAAATAAAAGCAAACACAACATAAGCCCACTACCTTCCCCCAAAAAGAGGAAGATCACACGAGAAAGGGAGAGGGCTGGGCCACCTCCACCAAAAATGGATCCACCACCTAATTCTTCTCAGGAAAGGGACTATGATGCCCCTTTCCTGGACAGCCTGTTGGACCGTAAAGCAAAGCTGCGAGGACCGTCTCCACGACCGCTCCAAGCAAACGCCCGCTCTCCTCAACCTGTTTATTCCTTGCCTGCTCAACGAGAGGAGCAAAGGGACAAATCTCGGAAAGTGGTGAGGAACAGCGGATCATTATCATTATGAATGGAAAACATGGCTAGTGTTAAAAATTATACAACGCCATTCAAATGTATTTATACCCCGGAACCACAAGCTTCCGTTTGTATTAGAATTTGGTATTACCCAAAGTATGACATAATAGTGAGGAAATAAAAAAATAAACCTCTTATAAAAGAGTGTAACAAAAAAAAAAAAAAATTTGTCCAGAGCTGGAAAGGGAAGTCAAAAAAACTAATCATCTGCTTGGTATCCTTACCCTATCTCTGTTAACATTGTTATAACCAACTGGTGTTGCACATGGCTGATATGCAACACCACATGATGAATGTTTGAACAAAATAACTCTACAACCTTCAACAGATCAACGCAGAATTATTTGCTGGCAAGCTGTTCAAAACTTACTTGTAGTTAGATGATGTTAGATGAATTTAAAGAAACATTGTAAAATAGATGCTCGCAGAAGCTCTTCAGCCCACGTGACAAAGGTGCAGACAGGAAAAGAAACATGGAAACGTTTAAGAGGCATGAATACGTGATTAAGTCTTTATATAAGGAAAATATACAATGATTCCTTAAATTGCTTTCAGATTAAGAGACTGCAAATTTTGAAAATTGCTTCAAATGATTGTTTGGATTCCCTTGATTGGGGCTTCGTTTAAAAAACTGTCTGTAACCTACATACTGTAAACAGAAGTTTAACTTATTTGTTCTGGTGCTTCTGTTAAAAAGAGCAGAAAATTCTGCTGGAAAAATAACACAAACGGACTGTGATGTTCTGGTATCCTCTTTTGCCACACTGTAAACCCACATGCTTTTTATATTGTAGCAATACCAGCTATTAATGTTAAAAGTCATATCTACTTTATTCTACACCTTGTTTGTCTTTATATATTTGAGCAGCTTGTCCCCGTCTATCCTGCTTAAACAGAATTCCTCCTATCTGGCCAGCAGATAGTGTAGCGGCTCATGGACTTTCACTTTGAATCAATATCCTTGAAATGACGACTTTTTTCCAGGTTGAAAACAGAAAATAATTTTAAAAGTGTAGCAGTTTACGGTCCACTAAACAAGAATGGACTGCACTTGTGGGAAAAGTTTTGTGTAGTTATGTTTATCCCTCTGTCTTTGGAAACTAAATGTAACAATTTTGTCTTGTTATGGTATCAAATACTGATGAGTATCTCACATAACTCCACAAATTCTTACTGCAAGAAGTTTTTAAAAATCTGCTGAAATGTCCTGTTCTTTATCTCTTTGATTCTGTGGGTTGGGTGGGGCATTAGATCTTTCAAAATTCTACAGTAAGTGTTATTGTTGTACTTTTGACAGGTCAGGTTCAGATGCTACCAGAATGAAAACTAGGTAGATTTCTATGTTCTGTATTCAACTACTTTCATAACATTTATAACTGGTTGTTTACTCACAGACAAACCTGGGGCAGAATGGTGTTCAACCACAAAAAAACAAAAAAACATCTGGTTTCGAGGCTTAGAATAAATCTTCATTAATAAAAAACAACGTGCAGAATAGTTGAAGAGCAGTTTGTCCCAGGTTCTCCTTCACCATATTAACTCCACATCACACTGCTGAGCAAGATCTGCTGTATTGTTTTTACTTCATTGTTTTTTTGCTCACAATCACTTTTGTGTTGTCCTCAACAGAGCAACCTTCTCAGCCGAGACTCTCTTATTGTCTGACTGGTTTGGAGGCAAAGGCGGTGACAGAATCAAGCAGAGTGAGCATGCAGCTCTGAAACCCCACTGGAACCTTTTGTCAGCTCATTGACAATGATGGAAGTTACTCTGAGTCCGGGTTTTCCTACCTGTATGCTAAAAGCAGCCGCCCAAGATAAATGTAAGGACAGCTGAATCAGTAAAGAGAATAGATGATGGTAACACTGTAGCTCTCTGAATGTGTGAACACAGTGATGACGTCACTGTCTGTGTCATCTTTATCTGCTGGACTAACACTTAGACTCATGTCACCAGGTCGAAAAAGCTCTCCATGAGAGCATTCATTTCCATCTAACGAGATATGGGAGCTGAAGAGGCCACTTGTTGACTAGATGATAATGACATCACTCTCATTGTAAACAAACACAAAAACAAACACCACCATCCCGTCACTGCCTTGGAAAACAATGCGCATGACGTAACTTTTTTTAGCATTTAATAACGAAAGCACTTAGGTTTGAAAGAGATATTATCGAAATACTAATTTTAACATGGAGGTGAAAGTTGTGATAAACATCACCAGAATTATAAAGGTTCTAATTATGAACTCTAAACTTGTCTAATTTCTTTATACTTTTATTCCAAAGAGCCAAACCTCATCTCAGGATATAAAATCATATTTTTGTGTCCTTTTACAATACAGAAGTTTGGGTGTCACAGTATCATCTTTGGTATTTAAAACTAAGGAAAATAGAACAAATTAATCCTCCTAAAATCTAAGACCTATTTGAAAAAACAAAGCGTTTCAATCATTGTCATCTTAAAAACATATATAAAGTCAGTATAAAAAAATCCTTACCCTGACAATGTAGTAGGCAGCCAATAATTGAAAAAAAGGAAAGCAAACAATTTTTCTTGATTTCCTATGAAGCGTAGTTTGAAAAAACAAGGGTTTGCATTGTACATTATCTACTAACACATACCTTAAGCTTGAACACTTACAAAAAACAGGAAGAATACTTTCACACTTATTATATATTGTGTTGGATGCGCAACATTCTTCCTTTACATCTGTGATAACATTACACAAAAGCATAAAACATTTTAAGCTGGGGTTAAGATCTGAAATGTTTACTGTAAAAGTAAACAGCTTTAAAATATTTAATGTTTTGTTATTTCATGGTAACTAATATTTAGAAAAAAAAACTTACCCTTGCAACTGGTTATGTCCCCCTTGGCAGAAATAGCTGCCATCAAGTAGTTGCAAAATGGACAGTCTTTTATATGGTTTTGGAGGAAGATTGGCCTCACTCTTCTTCTCAGGGTAGATTTATCTCAGTGCCATTAGAACCTTTTTGATTATAAAATATCTGTTGAAAGTCATGTTAAAACGTTGTGTAGGTCTTGAAGCTGAGAATTAATGGGTTAGGGAAGCACACCTGCCACCAGTCAGAAGAGGATTCAGATTTAAAAATCTTACCATGCCCTTTTTGAACAATAAATCAAAAACCAAGGTCGGCAGCGGTTTTGTTATTCAGGGTTCTTTCGTGACCTCCTGGATGAGTCATTGATGTGTTTCTGGAGAACTGTCGTGGCCGGCTCCTTCATGTAACGCACAAAACTGTTTTCTATAGTTGTTTATAATGGCGCTCGCAGTGTTTAATTAGGAGTCCCAACACCCTTATTTAGGATTTGTCCCCAACTACAGACTTACAGATGTGATATACTTTTTCACCTGTTCCATTTTTTTCTTTATGGATTGTGGGATGATGTGTCACTTGCTGAGATTCATTATCCTCTTCTATGTTGTATTTCTGTTTTTCTTGATTCTACAGGACTTGCGATTTCAATTTCTAGGTTTGCCAAGGGAAATTATACTGGCTTTACATAGAATCTGGTTAATGACAGTTAAACAAGGTTAAACAACTAAATTGGTTTTCAAAGGGCCAAGTTGATTTTGATTTCATTTTTTTACCTTCTAAATAAAACGTAAATTTGAAAAGAAAATGTTGTATTTACTCTGGGAATGTTTCTCTGAAGTTTAAATTTGACCCAATTAGCATCAATTGTTTTGCAGAGATTAAAGTTGATAACACTATTTTGTATTCATTCTATTTTATTGTGTCTGTGGTTTTGAAAAAGTTGTGCTAAAGTATGAATGCAACAGAGAGACAAAGATTTACTGATTTTCAAATTTCTGTTTTTGGAGTGATGAAAAGCGAAAATTAAGACATTTTTACTAATAAATCATGTTTCTTTTTGTTTTATAAGATTGCTCAATTATAAAACATGTTTGCCTAGTACATACTACAAGGCATATTTGTTTCTTTTTGCTCAGCTTTTCACTTTTGTTTCAAACACTACTGTGCTCTAATTTTCCGCAGTGCCAGTCAGAACCATCTTAAAACAAATGAAATAACTTAATAATTTTTGTGGTTTGGTATTGTCTTCTGTGTGTGTGGCCTTGTATTTACTCCACTGTAAGGTCATTTTTACGGACACGATCTACATTGTGGGGATTCACTGTTATCTGAGGTTACTCGGCTTTGGGCCTCACTGAGAAAAGTAGGGAGTTTTTTGGTAAGGTTGTCGTTTAGGACTAAGGTATGAATGAGTTTGGATTAGGTGTATTATACGGGTGACAGTTAGACTATGGAAATGAATGAAAATAAATGGAATAAAATGCAAAGTCCTTGTAGAGATAGAGCGACATAGTATGCCTGTTAATTTGAATTGCATCTTTTTTTCATTATTAAAATAAATACCCAATACAAAAAAAACATTAAAAAAACACCTGAATAAAAGTGAGCAGAAGGAAGAAAATCGTATATCTAATCTGCCCCTTCTCACACAGAAATTAGTGTACCAATGATAGTTTTAAAAAAAACAAAAAAACAAAGATACAGACAACTAAAAACATCTGCAGACCAACTTGCAGCGTATTTGTAACCAGAACGTCCCAACAGTAGAGCATATTTTTTGGCTAAGCATCAACAAATAACATTGTATTCAAAATCTTGTAACACAATTCTTTATATTTTGTTAACACCAAATGTTTAACCTTATTTTAAAACAAGGAAAATTAAATAGCTTTTTTAATTTCTTCGTTTGTGTGTGAGTGTGTCTAAAAAAAAGACTTCAGTTCACTGGAAAAAAAAGAAACTCTATTTGACTGAGTGTGACTCATGTCATTTGTCCATTGTTATCACGGAGCGCCTGTTGTGACTACACAGCTGTGTCTAAAGTCACTCATCATTCTACCAGCTCGGACACAAAATGTTCCCTGTTTTTCTTTGCTTCTTAGTGTAACTGGTTATGGCAAAATAAAAATTCAAACTACAAGATGCAAGGGAGACTCACAGGACTTACAAAAACACATGAATAAAAACACAACATATTGATGGGAAAAGCAGAACATGGATTTAAGAGAGCAGAATTTAAATATAGAACCGAACATTTGACTGAATACAGAAACTGACCAAAAAGAATCAAATCAATATGGCAAGACCTTTTGAATGATAGTGAATTCAGGGAACTAATTAGGATATGGCAAAAACTTAAGAGATAAAAATGAGCAATAAGGTGGTAAAGACGAATACAACAAAACCCAAACTCCCAATAATAATAACAAAACATCGTTTTATTTCGTCTCTAATTCGATCTCAATTACTTTCGCAGAAAGTAATGCTTTCACTGACACCTAGCGGTTTACGAATAAGGTTACACCGTCACAAAATCAGTTACAAACAAGTAAACTGTGATTCCCATTACGATATTTTCATCGTTTTGATGTTTGCATTTTAAACCTATATGCATTAGGATGTAGAAAAACAAGCAGACAGGAGCTGTTCAGGAACTTTATCCAGCCTCTATTGTTAAAGTCTATGATGAAAATTTCATGAATGATTCACCATTTTATTTTGAAGTCCATTCAATGAGAGATAATATCTTCTTCATGTTTAGCATTTCTTATTTTTGCTGGCAGTTACATGACTTACATGAGACAGGGAAACTAACTCTAGGGTGTGGATAGTGTAGCTGTAAAAATAATTAGCAAGCTCTATGAAAAGTTTACCTCACAAAGTGAAACTAAAACACATCTTTTTTTTTTTAGATGCAGATGTGATTAATTTGCATTGTTGGGAGGCCTTTTTGAATATAATCAGGTTATTGGCTAGATAGCTAAATGTATCCCTGACAGACCAAGATATAATTGATCGTAATTGTAATGATGTGTAATGAACTATTCAATGAATTTAAAGACAAATTTTATAGTTTATTTTTTGTATTTACTAACATTTTTAGTATTTAATTAATTTTATTGCAGCTGTTTTTTAGATTCCTCATTAATGTCGTAAATTATTTGACATTTTATTCTGAACTTTTAGCCCTTGTAGAAATATAAACTACTTTGGATTGAAATGAAACATTTTTGTGAATTTGCATTTAGAAGAAGAAAAAAAATGAGATACTATGAGAAAAAAGGTTATGTTCATTGTTTTTATAAATTTATGTTCATTAATTAATTAGTTTGTTTATTTATTATTATTATTATTATTACAGCTATTTTTTTTCTTTACAGTTCTCACACTTTGAAGTGAAAAAGCACAGGTAGGTATGTGATTCTAACTGATGCATTTGCTTTACTTCCTACCCGTAAATATGGCGCGTGGGGTGGGGGGGGGGGATTCAGCGCACCTGTTTACGTCCCCGCACCCGATGAGTTCCCATGTTTCGGGGCGTGGCCAGAGAGCCGCTCAGTATCAGCCTCTGCCGAAGCTGAACCTTCAGTCTTTGACTTGGTCGAGTTTTGGCTCAAGGTGGAAACATAAGTCTAAGTATTGCTTGATTTACAACTAGTTTTTCTTTTCTGTTTCTACCTTTTGTCGCTCAGTCGTTTTCCCAGAAGCAGAGGATTTTTTTTTTATTTTACCTTTTTTATTTCTTGTCAACATGCGGAAACTCCTTGCCGCATTCCTCCTATTGTCTCTTCTGGAAGGTAAATATTCTTTGTTTTGTATAAGTTTCCATGTTATTTTAAATCTTTCGTTGGCACATATATGTGTGTTTTATTGTCGTTTATCTCAAGTTAAACCAGCACAGGTGGAAGTATCGGTCACGTGACGATGTCTGTTCAATAAACAACAAGAAACAAACTTTTTGAACCGTTTATTAGTGATCCAGATTCAATATGTACATTGCTTTATTTTGCTGTTTTTTATTAATAACGTGTTTTGTTGTTATTGTTAAGCGTCTCTGTTATCTGACCTAATTTTCAAGTTTCAAGTCAAAAAGGAGAGGAGGGAGGGTAAAACACAAAAGTTCACGGCTCCCTGATTCCCAGTTTATTTTTTTTTATTATTTTAGTTTTAAGTAAGAAACTATAAATGTTTTGTAATACATCTTTGGAAAATGGCTTTGCAGTTTCACTAAAATTCGTTTCCGGTGTCTGAACTACCTGTCGTTCTGGTTTTTCCAGTCTGAAATGATCTACTTGTTTAAGAGGCCTTCAAACACACAAACACCATTTCACAATTTCACCATTTCAAACCTACCCAGACCCACCTACACCAGCTTCTTCTTTAATCTAAAATGTGTTATCTGTTTCTCCACAGGGTTGGCTTGTATCACTGTGACCGTACCTGAGACGCAACGGTCTACAGCTCTGTTTGCTTCAGTGATCCTTCGCTGTGATTACTCCACCTCTGCAAACCTCGCAGATGTTCTCGTCACCTGGAGGTTTAAGTCTTTCTGCAAAGATCCTATACTGGAATACTACTCTACAGGTAATGTTGGGGAGGTTTACCCTTAAATGATATAAGGGATCACTAGCTCCGAGCCAAATCCTGCTAAAATTTTGGTCACATATCCACACTTTCCTACAGTGGACTATGAGTAAATGATTGGTTTTAGACACCATTACATTGGGTAAATATTGAAATGACCTGTAAGAAGAATGACTTAAAGGCAAAAATATAAGAAAAATTCCCTTTGGCTACCCAAATATTAAGAAGTTCAGCCATCTTGTCGCACTGTCTTGTAAATGGTAAAATCGTTGCCCATTTAGGGCAACAATAGGTATTTCTACTGAAAGGCTAATCCACTGTAT
>JAVLVB010000508.1:586173-617306 GCA_032876305.1 Orestias chungarensis | reverse complement strand
TGTGTGTGTGTGTGTGTGTGTGTGTGTGTGTGTGTGTGTGTGTGTGTGTGTGTGTGTGTGTGTGTGTGTGTGTGTGTGTGTGTGTGTGTGTGTGTGTGTGTGTGTGTGTCCTAAACAACAATAAAACGTAACAGTTGTTTATGGCTGATTTTGCATTTACAACGATCGAAAGGAATGCATTCATCAGAACAAAGTGATGGTAGCTAAAATATCATAACTTGCCTTGGAAAATTTATTCCAGAAACAAATTAATGTTACCAATTATAAATTTAAATTTGAAATTTGAAAGTCTGCTAATTATGTTTCCAACAAATTGTTAGTGTAGGCCTTCAATTTTTCCCATTTCTCAATGTGTAAAAATTCATTAGATTATGGAAAACCAATAGTATTTAGAAGTCTTGTTTTAAAGACATGTTTTCTTAATTCTACAGCTAAGCTGATACTTATTTGTAGCTTACAATCAAAAATGCTTTGAATGTATTTTAAATTTCAACCTGAAATTTTAAAATGAAAAGTTTGGGAATCTTGTTAACAGTTATGACTTAAACAATGTGCTTTTTGTTGATCTTTTTTTTGTGAACAGCATACCAGTCAGCAATGCAGCTTGGACAGGACCCGGCAAATGATTGTCAAGACGGTCAGCGGACGGTGCGAGTTGTAGTCCAGAAGAGAGGAAGCAATGAGCCCATTCTGGGATCGGAATATCGGGAGCGAAAGATCACAATCCAGAATAGTAGGTCCCAACTACTTTGAATAAAATATTTGATTTTAATCCCACCATTTGAATGTTTTGTCAGTTGTTTTGGACCAATTCTTTTGAGCTTTTTCTGAATGAACTCAAAAATGTTGCAAGAGTTGTGAATTGGTTAAATTGTAGAATTTACCAATATTTTGTGATTGCCTTTTCAAGGCCAAACTAGTAAGGTATTAGATTATATTAAATTAATAAGGCTTCATATATTACTGATCAATCCGATGTGGGGAAAACTTGAATATTTTGTTTATCCTTACATTCGAATTGTAACTGTGGGTATATTTGTGTGTTTTCACAGAGGCAGACTTGGTGATGAATGAAGTAATGTGGTGGGATCATGGTGTTTACTTTTGTGCTGTTGATGCCCCTGGAGACACCACCGGTGACTCTGACAAAGAGATCAAGCTCATCGTCTACTGTAAGAAATGGAGGATGTGGTCCTCTCTGTTGGGATGTTCTGTACGTTGACACACCAGGTCACGGCCGTTTCTTGTCTTCTTCTTCTCTCCCCCAGATTGGCTGACCGTGTTGTTTATCATCATCGGTGCGCTCCTCCTGCTCATGCTCATCTGTATTTGCTGCTGCCAGTGCTGTCCACAGGTTTGCTGCTGCTACGTCCGTTGTCCCTGCTGTCCGCAGAAATGCTGCTGTCCTGAAAGAGGTAGAGATTAGTGGTGATGTAGCATCAGATGTTTTTTTTGTTTGTTATTAAAGCATCAAAGCTAGGAAGAAAGCACTGTCTCATATTGGAAAGCAATTCGATTTCCATTTTTTACATTACCTTTTTTTTTTTTTACATATCAGCTGTTATGCAACATCGTATGATGAAGGATGCTCAGAGGGCCATGGCCCCTTGGATGGGTGGGCAGCCAGTATATGCACCAATGTCGCATGTCTCCTCGCAGATGAACCCAGCCCTCTATGCAGGTACAGACAAAGCTTATTTGCTTTTTTGTTCAACTATAATATTGCCTCCAATAATGTTTATGAAGATTATAAAACAGGAAGAAGTCTTTTCTTCAGGCTTATTCCTGCAAACATGTATGACATGCACAATGTTTGAGCAACCAATGTATTTTTTAATGTTTGGGTTACTGATCAACACTTTTGGTCTGTGCTGTGAGCTGGTTTGTTGAGTTTTTGTTATGAAAGTGTTTTGTCAGAAATACTTTAATTTTATTGATACATTTGGGAAAACTGTCACGATTGTTACTTTAAGTAAATTGTCTGATTCTGTGAAAGCATTAATGAAATATAAAATTCAAAAACATGATTAAAAAGTGTTGCAGGTCACGTTTGGTAATTACAAATCAGACTTTGTATGGAAATGGTTTCCCAAAAGAAAGCTATTAGAAAAAATTGCCATCCTTTTAAAAAAATTTTATTTATTTATATTTGTGGTTTTGTGGGGGTTTTTCTGAACTGGCATGCATTTAAAGCAAAACGGTCACCTAAACCTAAGGGGACTGTAAAGAAGGTTTTTAGAAACTTTATACTTTTGTTTTAATAATCACTTTAGTTAATATATAAAATAATATCAAGATTTGTTTTGCTAGCCTTATTATAAGACCCAACATTGTTTAGTCAACAGCTGCATTTTAAACAAAAACCATGATGGGGAATACAGCTCCATTTTATTGATTACAAAAACCAGCTAAATAAAAAACAATCAAGGTAATATGCTTGTTATATTAGGGCTAATTTCCCTACTTATTTATTTTAAACTTTAAATGTTTGATTTGTTATTGTTTTTTATCCCAAGTAGGCTTAAAAACGAAACTAAGATATTCAAAATGTTTTGTTCGATAAAGTACAATTGTGGTCTTTGTGATATTTATGTCCGGACTACTAAGGAATGATATTGGAAAAATATTAAGTTGGCTGCTGATTTCTATAAAAATATGACTTGTGTTAAGGGGCTAAAGGGGCTAAACAGTCAGTTCCATTTTAGAGCATACGTATAAGGTTTTTATTTATTTTTCTCAGAGTTGTGTTTTTGTAAGGGAAAGCATAAAAAATTGATGCTACTGTAGTTAAATGCTGGCTGAGGTGTAGGACAAGAAATTGTGGCACCTGTAGTTTTTCAGCAGATTTATACGTCTCCTTTTGCTATACTGTAATCCTTTTTTTTTTGTTTTATCTTCTGTTTTTTTTTTTATCTCCCTAGGCTCTGTCTCTGGGAAGAGCGTCCAATTAAAGCAAATGCCCCTGCCTCCCCCCCAGTCTATTGCCTACAGCATGCCCCCTCCTAGTGTCCAAGGCACTCACAATTCTGCTAATACCAACCAGATGCTTGACTACCTGGAAAGGCAGGTGCGGGGAATGGATGTCACAAGTCCTCTTCTACAGGTACATTTCCCATACTTATGTTTGAGAGCATTTAGACCTGGGTAGTTGAAATGTGAACCCTCTTTAACAGTATGTCAGTGGACTTTAACTCAACCTCTTTGCCTCCGTTTGCTTTTTTTATTAGGAGCTAATAAAAACATTACCAATTTTAAAACTTACTAAAATTACACTATTATATTAGTTTGAAAATTCAGCATTTTGGAGCTGGTAGAATATCATTCACTTATTGATTTGCCCTAAACTTTAACGTATTAAATAATAATTGGTCAATGTCAGTAATTTTAACACAGGTCTAGAGCTATTGCTAATGCTATGGAGGCATTAATGTGGTGTTTTTTGTTTTTTTTAAAGAAAAACTATATTGAGTGAGTAAATTCCCCAACATCGCATCTCTTAAGAAATCCCTAGTATTTCCATACCTTGTGTTCAGCCTAATGACCTTGATGCATGTGACTCCATTTTTAATTGTTCTTCATTTAACACCATTATTGATAAAGCCTTTTGTTAAATTACTTGAATTTATATTTATTGTAAACATCTATTGTTGAACTGACCTCTTTAGAGTCATGATTTAGGGTTTAATTTGTTCTGAAATTGTTTTGAAACATGATCTTTTAGCTTAAGTCTTGTCCCAGTCTGTCTCTTACTCCTAGAAAGTAGGAGATGCTATGTTTTAGAGACACTTGCATATATATTGCATGAAATCACCTTGTATGATGATATCTGTCAGCTTTACCTCAAATGCAAAATTTATTTATATATATATATATATATATATATATATATATATATATATACATACATACATATATTTATTATTTTTATTTACTTATTTACTTTTCTTTTTTTCTGGCAGTCTACTCCACCTTCTCACATGCATCAGATGCCATATCCTGTCCAGCACATTCCTGTCAATGTCCCATTTTCTGCGGGGCCTCCCAGTATGATTTCTGCTCTTGAGGACGCTCCAATGGAACGCCGTGTCATTACACTTCCTCCAATAAGGGAGAAACAGTCAGGAAGACCCACAGCACCAAGGACCCGCCCTCCAAGCTCCAGCGAGGGTAGCCGCAGCGGCTTCGGTTACCAAGATGAGCGTAGCCCCTCAGGTGGAAGGCGTTACCCCTCACCACCAAGATCCAGAGGAATTCCCCGGAGCTACAGCGAGGAATCTCTGGATGGTAGATTTCACGATAGATCAAGGCAGGGCATGGATCGCCCCCGCTCCCGTTCCAGGGATGATTTGTTTGACACCAGGTCCAGAGGGAACCACTCTCCTCCAGCATCAAGGCGCCCCAGAGAGTCTTGGGTCTCTGATGATGATGCCAGCAGCAGGAGAGGAGCAGCAGGGGGTAAAAGAGGGGGAGGCAGGAATGACAAACCTCCCAAGTACACAGAGTACGAGCCAGGACAGAAACCAGGACCACGGAGGAATGATCCCTACTCTGTAAGGCACTCATTGTTTGAGTAAACACAAAAATGATTAAAATAGATATGATGCAATGTTTTGCTTATCCTCATCAATTCTAAAGTGGATCTAAACTTGGTGTCTCCTTTACAGGACAAAAGTTCCCGCAGCGTTGTCATCTAAGTAGTCCAGCAGTGAAACAACTTCTGACCTCTCGGCAAACGTGCACAACTTTTTTTGCTGTGTTGTTATGGGTACTTTTTTAAAAGAACAATCCAAGCATTTTTTTTTTTTTTATTCTTGCATGAATTGATGAAAACAAGACGGGAAGAAAACTCTGTGAAGTGCATAAATTGTAAAATGCTGTAAACTTCTGTAATGGTTTCCTTTATCGTTCTGAGTCACACTCCCATCTGCTGGTTTGTTTGTGTATTTTAAAATAATATAACAAGACGATGAAGTCAAAGCTCGCTTTTGGATTATTGTCCCGTAGATCTCGGGTTGAATGCTTATTGTAGATAATTCCTAGTTGTAATAAAACATGACATGGTGACCAAATTGAAGTTTGGGCCAGAGAACTAAAAAAAAACAACTGTTACATTAGACCTATTTGAACCCTTAATAATATGAAAGACACTTGTGATTTGTTTGGTTATGATTTTATCATAGTTGTAAATAAGCTTGTTTTTCACATCTCCTGCACACGTTGAAGTGAGTGAAATGAATGTACATTGTGAAGGAAACGGTGTGCACCACAAGGCACAGTTAGGGTTATTTTTAATGTGTTTATAAACTTTTGTGCATTCAAAAACCTACTTTTGCACTTAGTGCTGGCAAAAAAAATGAAACTTAAACGTGTGTAAATAAGTGATGTAGAACACACTCAAAACAATTTTAAAGATATTGTTTCCCCTTTGATTTCTCTTTTTTTGTTTAAAAATTATGTACAATTGGTTTTCATTATTATTAATAAACTTTGTTCCTTTTTAGGTATTATTGTGTCATCCTTTGAATACTTGCATAATTTGAAGTCAGTATTAAGTATAACAAAAGTATACAATCTAGGATCACAATGTCATTGTCCTCTACTGAAGCTGGGGACAAATACATTTTATAAATGTTTTGTAATATTTGTAATTAAAAGAGATTGTAAATCTTGTACAGTAATTCCCAGAATAATATCAATTTGACTCAAAACTAAAATATAATCAATCTTTTGAACATGATTAGCACGATTTTCTAAGTCTGTCTTGTATGAAATTGTTAGTTCTTCAAAACGTCTTCCACCTAAAGACCATAGCATTGTCTAAAATGTAGTTTTTTTTTGTATCTCAGCCTCACCTAAGAAAATACTAGTAAATTATGTAAGATGGTGAATATTATTTTTACTGTATCCTTTAATGCCATACAAGACTACAAAAAGAAGTAAATGTTGTCTAAATAAGAAAAAAAATTAAACTAAACCTGCATTTTATTCATGTATTTTTAAAATAAGGAAGTATTTAGTAAACGGTTTGCAATATACTCTGTGTGGTGTGTGTTACTGTGTAATTGATCTGAGCGTGTCAAATGTATGGGTGGAAAACAAACAAACCAGGATAATATTGTGGTGAAAAGTAACTCAAAACTTATATCTCTCAAACCGGCTGCAGATGTGGCTTTCTGGAGTTGTGAGGTACGACTGTGACCAAGCATGATCAGTTTGCCCACTCATCTACATGAACAATTTAAGACTCTCCTTTTTATTTTTTCAAATCTTTTTATTTTTTTCACTTTTAAAGTGTGTCTATTTTTTTAACAAAACTACTTTAAGTAAACAGATTAAAGGAATTTAAGGCTTGTCCAGATGGTTGTACCTATCTAATGAAATGTATGCAATATACCTATTTGCCTGGGAACCCCAAAATAAGATGTGGATTTAATGTAGTTTTGTTGCAACAACATATTTTAGTATTTCTATCGTCTGTGACCATCTTCAGTGATAATATATGTCCAACGATGTCTCTCCATTAACACTAAACACTACTGTCAGGATGGCCTCCAAGCGCCAGATTTCCCGACTGGTTCCCAAATACTATGAGAAACCAGTTCAGCATCTTTTTCTGGAAATGATAATGTTAGTCAAAAAAAAACAATGCATATCTTTTAACCACATTTACATAGTTTGTTTTACAGTTAGGTGTCAGGGTATGCATCAGAGTAAGTGTTTTGCCTAATGTGTTTTTATCAAAAATAGCAGTTCGTACAGCCTTAAATATGGAATCAAAACACTATAGGAAACCATTACTGTAAGTATCCTAATTGACACCGTCATATTAGAAATGAGGTCTACCACATTAGAACCAGGTCCTCAGTTGGCATATAAGTCTTCGAAAGGTTAGTGACCATAACAGGAAAAATATACACACACATATTAAAGTGTATTATGTGTGTTATATTTTTCATTTTGAAAAGAAAATGTGTTTTTACTTTGTGTATCAGAACGTTTTTAAATACAAAGTTGGCTCTCAATGGGAAAACCTGTATATAAAAGTATAAAAAAATAAAATAAATACAAACCTAAATGTTTGTATGGAAACATACGGTATATTTTAGAGCGGATATTGAGTAATCAAGTTGTGAAACTTAGTGAACAGCTTTAATAGAGGCGAAAGACATGCAGCAAGACTCTTTGGATGATCCAACATAAATATTTGATTTAAAAAAAGGAAGTATCATTTAATATTTTCCATAAAATTTACCCTGCTTAGCACTATATTGTCAAATTTAAAAGAGACATAAATACTAATTGCACTTATGCATGTTTATATTCTAAGGACAGTTTCCATGTGTGCAGGTTTGCATGTTTTTTTTTTCTTGTTAGCACCCCTGATTGCTTGTTTACATAAATCTAATGTTATATTGTATTTTTCATTTTCTTGTTTGTTGTATGCTATTACTTGTCTGAAATAAAGTAAAAAAAGATCTGATCCGTATGACTCGTATCCCGGAAAAGAACCGGCCGCATGTCTTGTGTCATTCAATGGGTCGCTCGTCAGCGGCGCGCTGTGATGACGTCACCAGCAGAGGCGGAGCCGCTTTGCCACGTCGGTCTCCGTGCAGCGCAGCAACACTGTTGCTCCTCCAAGCCCAGCACCAACTTTTAAACCGTTTTTACGTTCCCGGAGGAGGCGAGAGCGACCCCTTGGCGTCGCCATCGACCTCATAGGCCGCCGCCTCGCCCGCGTTGGTGTTGGACTTTGAAGCCGGGAGCTGGACAAATGCCCACTGCTGCCCGGACTTGTCACACGACTGACTGATGCATCCTCGCCTGGCTCCGTTCAGCCCACCGCATGTTGTCGACGTCGTGTGAGTAGACTTAGCTTTTAAATTGCGTTCATGTAATTCAACGGGCTTGAACGACTAGCTTAGTAAGCGTCAGTCGAGCTCTAGTCGAGGGTCCTCGTAAGTTTTCCTAAGGTGGGAAAAATACAGTAAAAAATAAATAAATAGTCGACAAACAGTTCACACAAGCAGCTTTAGTGCATGTCTTGGCAAGTCAGTGGCCTTAAAACAGCAGAGTCCCAACAAATGCATCCTCTCTTCCATTTGAACGCCTCACAAAAGTCGTTGCTGCGCACAAAGAGCGACTCTTTTTTTCTACCTGATGTCTTGCAGTCCACAGTTCCTGTTTTCACTTTTCTCTTACAGCTGTAACTTAGCCCCCCCCCCCCTCTCGTTGGCGTGCCTGCGTGCGTGCTGGCGTCTGTTTCCTGTTTGCAGATGCATCCTAATAGCTGAGCTGCCCCATTATCAGCGTAAAAAGCAAATCAGCATAAAGGAAACTTTGGTTTATTCGCAGTTTATATGCTGTCAAGTTCTTGTTTGTGTTACAGTGGTAAAGAAAATCAGTCTGGACTCTAGATTATGTTAAAAATAAAGAACCCGAAAATCACCAAACACGCAACCAAGCCACACCTCCCATTAAAAAAATAAAATAAAGATTACTTTTTGATAGGGCTTAATTTACCAGGCAGAAAATAATGGAAACAGTTTATTTTCAACCTCATTCAACACCAAATTTTATGAGTGCCATCAGTTTTAAAGGACATTTTAACAACAAAAAGAATCAGGCTTTTACAGTTTGCAGGTGCTATGACAAGGGTTTTCTCCCAAATCCACCTGGAAATTCAACATGGCCACCTCCGCCTGTAGCAGGTAGTGATAAGGACAGCACAACATTACAAAAATATGCAATAATAAAAAAAACGCTACTCTTACAAAGATCTGGTGAAAAATAACAAAATTAAATGTTTGGAACAGATGTAATGATTAGTCTTGCAATTGCCAGGTTGCAGGTTAAATTCCAGCTGCCACACGTCAGTGTGCCTCTGGGCAAGGCATTTAACCCCAGTTGCCTACTGATGCTTGTATCGGTGGTGAATGTGGATTCGGTGTAAAGTGCTTTTTGTGGTCACTTTGTCCAAAGTCCATAACTTTTTAAAGAGAATGCATCTTGAAGCAAATTTCAGCTTTTAATTTTTAAAGGACTTGACCACAGCCACTATCTGTTCGAATGTTCTATGCTGCATTAAACAATCAGCTTCACCAAACATCCTACAGGCGTGAATAGTCTGCGTACATGGTGTTTTTTGCATTCTAAGCATGTTTATTGTGCGCAGTAAAATTGTAATAACAATAAATTGTGGTTGTGCAACCCTGTCGGTGATTACCCTCTAAATATCATACAATCTCCTTAGGGAACATGGTACAGAGTTTAAAATAGGCAATTTAGAAAAATGCATAGTCTGGTTTCTGAGGAAAACTATTTGTAAATCCTGTTGGTTTTAAAAATTGAGACTTAAGTTTAGACCTCAGAGGGACTTAATTAAAATAGCTTCCAGTACTTGTTTAGATTTGCAGTTGGCCACTTTATCTTATTGATATATTTACAGTAAATAGATATTAGTACTTCTATGGGCTACTTTAAACAGCACAATTGGTGGAGATGCAACAGTTTCAAAATCACATATTTATACCATTTGGTTTATCCAAGCAGTTCTATTTGGTATAGTGATAAGAAAACATAAAAAATCTGAATTTAGTTTAATATAAATACTAATCTAACATTTACAATTATTTTAATTGATTATCTTTCCCTTTTTAAACAACCTTTATAGTGGGAAACCAAAATCAGCAGCACATACCTTTATCTAATTATTGGTTGCTGTCTTGTATTCCATCTTACTTTTACATGTAGTTGATTTATTGTCAGCAAATCTCCTCTTAATTTTTTGAAACATACATTTCTGCTGTGTTCACCGGCATATCAGTCACAGGTTTGATCAGTTATATCAAAGAGGCAAGTTCACTTGGTGGAAATTATTTATAGAGGTATAATATTGGGGGGGGGAGCCATCAAAAAAATTTTTATGTCTTGTTTGTTGTAATTTAGACTTGAATGGAAAGCTGCAACAAACAAAAAAAACGCCTTTAGCTCACACTTAGTTATGAGGAAACAGCAGGTACTTTTCTAATAAAAAACTAGTATTTTAAATGTTTACTGTGTGTTATCATATCATGTGTTGTTATCATGATACATTTCTTGTCATTATAGAAATAAGTTATCTTCAAAAGCATGAATTAAGATTTACTCCAAAACTTGAAATATTTTTACTAGTTCTTATTTTTACCTTTTTTACCCCAAAGTTTTTTTCTGTCAAACTGTAAATTAAAATTTCCATTTTTAAATTGGTACTTTTTCAGGAGCATTTTATCCTTGATGCAATAGAACCACAAAATATTGTTAAAATTTTTTTAGAAAGCAGGCAGCTTTTTTTCTCCCTTAATGTGGGCATAATATAAAACGTATTACCATTATGTTGTTCTGATAACTTAAGTTGATTTGCTTCTGCTTGGGCTTTTAATAATGTTTAAAAATGTTTTAATAATGTGACATATTTTTTTAAATAAAAAGTTAATAAGTAATCCCCATGTGTTGTGGTATAGAGATTCACAGTTCACTGCATTAATAAAGTGTCATGTTTGTAGTCAAATTATAGAATGTATATAGTGATGTGGAAAAATATTTTTGGCAGATTGTCACCTTGCTTTATTTTAATAAACTGTAGACTTTTGAAAAAAGTTTTAAAGTGCCTTGTGTTCTCTAAACATTGACAACGAGGTGTAAACAAGTGCTTTATAAATAAAGTATCTAGACTTATTGTGTAAAATTTGTAGTTTTAAATATTTGTCTGTCAGAAGTGCAGTATTCTAAAGGTAAAACATTGAAGATAAACTCCTGTTTTTAAAATTATTTTTTCCTCAAGTTTAGCCTTATAGACATTTCCTTCAAGGAGATTGTTTTCCCAGTTGAGCTTAGTCTAGCAGCGCTGCTTATTGGTATTTATGACCCGCAGAGAATCATGCATCGCTCTGTTGGCTTGTCGAGATGTTATTTAACACAAACCAGGGAGGTTGCAGAAAGAGAAGTTTTGGATGAGGTGGTGTCAGCGACGACTGCAGAATGCTGCTGTGTTTATTCTACAAGATTTACTCCAGTCTTTTGGTAAACAGTTAAATCTCGTAATCGTACTGTCCACGTGTAAATCTTTTCATTTCATAGTTGTTAATCTAGATGATTTTGTAAAGAACTTTAAAAAAACACTTTAATGAGTGGTTCATTTATTTATATAACAGTCTGAAGTTTAAAAAAAAATGTTTTACTTCCATGCAATACCTTATTGAAACAGTAAAGAGGAGCAATTTATGGTGCATCTTTCTTTGGTTATGGTGTAGCAAATTTATTTAGTTTGAATTGGTCTATACAGTTTTTCAAAGTCACTATTACAACCTGGTTTGATCTTTAAAAAAAATACGTCAAATTGTATAATAATCTTTACAGGCGATTCCAAAACACATACTTAAAGCAACACTAAGTAACTTTTTAACCTTCATAAAACATTTTCAAAACTTTTGTAATTATTTATCAACTTACATCTCATTGAATGACACCTGGAAAAACTTATCCAGGCTTTTATCTCTAGCAGGTTAGACTGCTTTAACGGCCTGCTCACTGGGCTTTCCAAACGGGCCTTAAGACAGCTTCAGAACATCCAGAATGCTGCTGCTCGGGTTCTGGCCAAAACCAGGAAATATGACCACATCAGTCCGGTGCTCACGTCTCTGCACTGGCTTCCCGTCACTCAAAGAATAGACTTTAAAACAGTCTTGCTTGTGTACAAGTCTCTTCATGGTTTAGCCCCAAAGTACATATCTGGCACGTTAGAGCCATATGAACCAGCCAGGACTCTGAGAACCTCAGGTAGTGGCCTCCTGCTGAAGCCCAGAGTCAGGACCAAACAAGGGGAGGCTTCATTCCAGTTTTATGCTCCTAAAATCTGGAACAGTCTTCCTGAAGAATTGAGACAGGTTTCAACTCTGGTGATAACAGAAATACAGGCTAAAAACAGCCTTAACTGTACATATAGCAACTGAGAATATTATTACTATTATTATTATTTTATATTATTTTTATTTATTTGTAAATTAAAAGTTTTATTGTTTCATTTTCTGCTCTTTATCCCTATGTAAAGCACTTTGAATTGTCCTTAGTACACGAAAATGTATACAAATGAACTTGCAAGCCTTGCCTTGGTCCTAGGGGGTCAGTATCGCTTTAATTAAGAAACTTTGAGGAGGGTGGCAGGAACCCTCCCACACAGAACAACTAAAAATGTGCTCACTACTTTACGGCATATGTCACTTTCCCCCCTTTCTTAATTGCAGCATCATCATATGATATTGTTGCTTGTTTTTATAATCTGTAACTTAAAAAAAAAAAAATTTTAATTGAACTTTTTTGTTTTCCTTGTTGCATCCTGCAGTGGCCTTGCCGTACATGGTGGGTTTTTGAGAGGAACGGTAACTGGCGACCATGCCAGGAGGCCGCAGGGGTCCCAGCAGACAGCAGATAAGTCGCTCCTCTCTGCCGTCCCTGCAGACTCTGGTTGGAGGCAACGTCAGCAATGGCACGGGCCTCAAGAACAGGTACGCACATATGCAGCTCTGAGGACGCTCAGAGCTGCTGTGAAAGGACTTTGTTTAGAACATGAAGCTCAGCGCTGCCAGTAAGTGCTGGAAAAGACATAAAATACAGACTGTATCGACAGCGTTTGCAATATTGTTAACAGATACATTGGTTGAGACTGTTAAAGCTTTTATCCTTTTCATATTTGTTTAATTCGGAGATTATACACATAAACACACTTTAATGCATTTTTTTCTTTTAATTAGGAAATGGATCAGAGGATATGAATCAAACAACCTCTCTGCTCTGATATTAATTTCTTCTTGTCACTATGGCAGTTTCCACATTTCAATCCTTACATGTGTTGACGTTGTTTCAGCAACCACAGAAGTTGCAAGACTGTGGCTGCATTAGTATTTTCTCTCTATTTTCAGTCTTGGTTAGCATCCAAAACAGGTTCACCATTATGCTACAGCAGGACAGTATAAAAGCAAGATAACATTCGGTCATTCTTGAGTTTAGTCTTGCACTGAATAAATTGGAATACATACGTTTACAGATTACATTTGAAAAAAGGGGTTTCAGATAAATGACCGCTTCAGGCATTATGCTTCTCATTATTCTAGTTGAAGCAGAAAATGGTCCACCAACAAACATTATGCTTGTGAATCTTACAAATCACAAAGTTTAACCAGTCTGGACTAATGCAGGCTGTTTTAAAGACAAATATTGATGACCAGACTATTTTAGTTTTTATATTTTGCCTCCCTACATTAATTTGACACAATCATGCGGAGTTCTCTAACCAGTTGGTAATTAAATTAGATCAAGCTTGTCTTTCCATAGAACAATATAGTTGGATTGACAGAAGATTCCCGTTTTCTCCTTCTATGTCTTATTTACAACAGAGCGATGTATAAGCCGTATTATCTTCAGGATCTTTAGCACGCTCATAATGATGCAAATTTGTTTGCAAGTTTTAAATACAGGATTGACAGAGCTGCGTTCTTAATATTCTTAGCATAGGATTTACCTTCTCTTTCAGTTTTACCATCAGTTTCTCTCTTACTACTGAGGAAACCCCAAATTATTATTCTCATTAGCTTGCCAGCAAATGAGAACAGCAGATATGATAAGATCAAGATAATAGCATTCCAGTTAAATCAGCCAAGAAGAAAACAGAAAGCAGTAAAAAAGTGAACCACTTATAAAGTAGCCTCCAGATAAAATTACCACACTCCTATTCAAGCAAGTTAATGGTCAATACTGTTTTGTTTTTTTTCCTAAAATGTGACAAAAAAGTTTGGAAAAACTCTACAATTACAGAGAATTTGTGAAAAATCTTTATGAAACCAATTGACTCTATAAGGACACATGTATTTTCCATTTAATGTAAAAGTGTATTTTGCACATATGGTAAATACTTCATTTGTATGTTTTTTTCAGGATTGTCTGATAGAACCTGTGAGGTTTATTTAATCCTATGCAAATTTGTTTCTAGAATCAAGAATCAAGAATCAGTTTATTTATATAGCGCCAATTTACAACAGGTGTCGTCTCAAGGCACTTTACAAAAAATCAATTAAAATCAAGGATACATTCTAACAAATCAAATTGAAAAAGTTTCCAATCTAAGGAACCCCAGCAGATTGCATCTAGTATTGCATTCTAGTATTCCTTTCTAGTGTTTCTGAAAAGGTTCACACGCTAGCATTTAAATAGATATACAAACAAATTTCCTGAAATGCACCGTGTACTTTGTTTTGTTTTATTTGCAGAAGCAGTAACTCGCTGGGTCTGTCTGCTCCGCACATTTCTACCCTCATCACTCCGGAGCCGGTCCGTCACTCGAGGATCCCCGAGCTGCCGTTGGACAGCGGCTACCTGTTTGAGTTCCTGCTCTTTCTTTACCTGTTGGTTGCATTGTTTGTCCAGTACATCAACATCTACAGGACAGTGTGGTGGTACCCCTACAGCCATCCGGCTGCCTCTTCCTCACTTGTAAGATTACACAGACATTAGTTCAGTTAATGTAGAACAATACAGATGAACAGTAAACATTATTAAAACCCCTCTGTGGGCTTTTCAAGCCTTTAAAAAAAAACAACCTCTTTCCTCCTGATAGAACTTCCATCTGATGGACTACCACCTGGCTATCTTCATCACAGTAATGTTGGCCAGGAGGCTTGTTTGGACGATTGTCTCAGAGGTAAATATATACCAACTGGCAATGTTGTTCAAGACTTGAGAAAATACAATAATGATAGAACGGTCACTTTTACTATCTGTCTTGCCACAGGTGTCTCAGAGCACTGGAGGATCTCTGCTCCGCTACATTGTACTCATTACAGCGCGGCTCAGCTTGCTGACCATGTGTGGCTGGGTGCTCTGCTGGACGCTGGTCAACCTGTGCAGGAACCACTCGGTCCTTAACCTTCTGTTCCTGGGATACCCGTGAGTCCCCCTGAACAGATCATTTTGTGAGGCGTTGTTCTTTTTTTATAATCTTATTTCAGACGTTTGTACCTACACTGAATGTTGGGAGGTAGATGTCTGTCAGAGAGTCTGCCATTAGACTGATGTTTGTATATTGGTAATGACTGATGACTCAGAGAGATAATATTTGCATTAAATCCATGCTTTTGAATGCTGCAAAAAATAGTTTTTCAATTATGGCAGCCATGTTGTTAGGATGTGTTACAATCGCATCAGTGAGTGGGTGCCTAAACAGGTTTTCTCTTCTTTTTTTGTTAGTTGGAGATTAAGCAGAATAAAAAATGAGGGCAGTGCATTATAACAACTATACATTGTCATCACAATATCAGTGTGTGCTACAGTCATATCACCAGGTGCATTTTTATTTGCACTGTTGGCTAAAAATTAGTGTTTTAAACATGCTTGTGTACAGTTTCACGGCTGTAGGTACTCGCACTGAACACTAATTATGCCACTCAAAATACTAAAGGTCACAGAGTGATCAAAGCACAGATGGGAAAGAGATAGAAGAAGGAAATAGGCGGATATGGCATGATATTGCTGCTGCATTATTATTATTATTTTTTTAAAGCTGTAAAGATAAAAATGCCACTGAAATACAGACAAAAAAACCATACAAGTAACATTCTCTAAAAGAGGTGAGAGTTGCCGGTAATCTGTTAACATGATGGTCAGAGAGCTGCATAAGTTAAGGTGCTATTCAAGCTTTCTGTCAAAACTTCCTGCACCTTTTCTATCCCAATAAATCTTGCAGGAAAATTCGTAATTTTTTTCGATATTGTGTGCCCCTACAAAAATGGCAAGCATTGTATCTAATTCATGGTTTCTCATTTGATGAATCAGGACTAAATTACATATTTTTTAGTTCAGAATCTCTAAAACTAAGGCAGGTAAAATCAGAATTGGATAATTTTACTTGGAACAAACTTTCCATTCAGCTCTGCTTTGAGATCAATAGTCATCCAATTTGAGACAAAACACATTTTATATCGATAGAAAGAAAGAAAAGACCACAGTAGTTTGGTCAAACGTGGACCTAATGATTATACTCTTATCACATCCTATACTAAATCATTTAATTGATTCAGGAACTTTTTACCCTATTTAGAAAAATAAGTAAATAAAAAGGATTCATTACATTTTATCACCAATGGCAAAAACAAGGATTGGGGTGGATTAAATTTGCTATCTTATTAATATCTGAAACCCTGAAATTCTACTTAGTTTCCATTACTGTCCTGTGAGCACCTAACTATACAAAACTGTAAACGTGTTTCCAGTTAAATTTATTTGTTTTGTGTGGAAAGTAGCAATTATTTTGGATCACATACGCAAGTTTCGACATCCCTTCCAAATGAATTATATGCACACTATAAAAATTCATTACTGGTTTTCTGATAATAATCAGTCTACGCTTTTCCTGGTTTAAGTAGCTAGGATTAGCAACAGTATTTCTGTTTTCCAAATAGCCAAAGTAGCGTTATTGGTCGTTTGAAAGACCCATTTGCGCTCAAGCCTCAACATCCTGGCTACTGTAGAGTGCTGCTGCTTCAATATCTTCATTTAATTCAGTTTTGTCCTCGTTATGCCATTTTTATTTGTTAGTGAATCATTCCTGGAACATGGTGCTGTTAACGCCATAAATCATAATTTGGATCTGGGCCTGATGCTTGCAAGATTCCCACTTTTTCTATCAGGGATATCGGGGTTTGTTATGGCCAAAAATAAATGTTGTTTTGTTTGACTACAGAAGATGTTTTCAATTAATAAAAAATTAACTTTAGGAATGTTAGTTTTACACTTTGTTACTCTCAAAGTAATGGCCTTTTCCACTCTGAGCTGATTACCCTTTTTTTTTTTTTTTTTTTTCAAAGATGCCTATCAAAGAGTCTGTATTTTAAAGTGTTTCCTTAAAACACATCTGTAGTTGTGCTTTTAAACCCCTCAGACGTTTAAGTAGGTTACAAACTCATTACATCAGTGAGGCTTTTTGATTTTTTAAAGCATAGTGATACCTGCGTATGTATATTTCTGCAACTGCAAAATCATTAATGTTGATGTTCATTTTGACATTAGATCAGTTCCCATCTAGGCTAAAAACAGTGAGGAAAATAATTGGTCTGCCTTCTTTAAGCAGTATATGTAAACATCTGCTTTCACCTGTTAGTAAAATGAATCTTCATCAGATGTCGTTAAAACCATAGACTTACAAAGCTGGTAACTGATCTGCCTATCACAGTGGTTCAGTAATTCTGCATAATCTTTTCTTTTATTGTGTTAATGGGAACAGATAATGCGATTTGCTCTTCCTTGGTGCGTCTCAGCATTTTAAATATGTATGATGTGTTCACATTACACAGAGTGTAAATCTCAGATTTTTGTTTCGCTCGCTGTTCTCTTCAGATTCGGTGTGTACGTCCCGCTCTGCTGTTTCCATCAAGAAGGAGGGAGAAGCCAGCTGTCCGGGTCCGAATGCGAGTACGCCGCTGACCACCAGCCGGCCGACCTTGCAGAATCCCAGCTCTTTCGGCCGCGTGACTTTCTCTTCCTCTTGCGAGAGAATATCAGAGAACAGTTCTCCAGCTCCCCGCACATGCCCACCCACACCTGCCCACAGCACATACACTCAGACACACCCGAGCTAATTCGAGCAGAAGTGGAGGAACTGAAAAGCGATTTTAACCGGCGAATTAAAGAAGTGCTATTCAACTCGCTGTTCAGTGCTTACTATGTAGCCTTCCTGCCTCTCTGTTTTGTTAAGGTTGGTGTCCTTTTACATTTCCTTTTTAATATTGATCTAAATGTGGAATCATTTTTGCAACATTTGAAACGTAATCCCATCCTCTTCAAACCGACAGAGTACACAGTACTATGACATGCGCTGGTCTTGTGAGCATCTGATTATGGTGTGGATCAATGCCTTCGTGATGCTGATGAGCCAACTGCTGCCACCCGGCTACTGCGACCTGCTGCACCGCTCTGCGGCTCACCTGGGTCGCTGGCAGAAGCTTGAGCCTGGTTCACACAGTAACACACCTCAGCATTTGTAGGTGGCCTATGAAAGAGATGTATAGTCAGAGAGGGGAGAAAAAAGCAGAAGTTGTTAATGACTTGTGTGGTGTCAATGTCTTTCAGGTGGTCAGAAAGCACTGTTTGGCCTCAGGGGGTGTTGGTACGACACAGTCGATGTCTTTACAAGGCTGTTGGATCCTATAATGTTGCTCTGCCCTCGGATGTTTCCCATGCAAGGTTTTATGTGAGTATCTAAGTTTTAATTAGAACTGGTTAAATATTAATTAGTTCTTAGAAGAAGAAAAAACTAAAATGAGGAAGTGAGGATCAGGTTTTTTTACTTGTAATTGGCCAACATTTGGTCCTGTTGAATGTGAGTATTTTGATATAGGACTTGCTGCACTAAAACATAAAAGGGGTTAAAACTTTTTAAAATTATGTCTAATTGTGACTTCAGTTGATAATAGGCAGCCAGGCAGAATAAATGTGTTCTTAAGCTATACTTGTATGACTAAAATTCCTGTGTGGTCAAAGGACACAAGTGGACCACAAAATGATGTGGCTCCCATTGGTTAAAAAATACTCAGCTGAGTTTGGATCAGAGTTTTCTTGCGTTAACACAATTTAGAAAGAGATCTCTCTTAAATTTTAAAATGTTGAAAGTCCTAAAAAGCTGTCATTCTCTATCAAGGCAGTGGTCATAATAAAAATTCTTTGGACTTAAGGATTATTTATTGGCAAAGTTATCCAAATGGGGGGAAAAAATATACATGGGCCCATTAACATATTTTATTTCTATTAAACAATTTCCAAAACGTACTCTCCTTGATTATGCTACAATATTAGTGCTAGCAACTGATGAAAGTAGATATAAAAGGTTATGTCACTGTGCTTTATGGTGTAATAAAGGTGGGCGACTCGAAAACAAATCTGTTTTAGTTAAAGCAACATATTCTGTCTATGTACAAGTCAAAATCAACATTTAAATAAATCTTTAAGGGGGAGAAAACTTTTTCACAGTTAATTAAGCACAAGATGTTTTGACTGTAAAGAGACTATAAAACAAAAATAGAACTGCTCCCACATGATGGGTTACAGCCTTCTAATAACGGCCACTCTCTATTTTGATTAGATTCAAGTGTTTATAAATCGTATAAGCATCCCATCTGTGTTCTGATATTTCAGCTTTCCAGTCAGGTTGTTGTTTTCTTAGGTTTTAAAGGTTTTATTCAAATAAGAATAACTGGTTAATAAAAGGGGGAAAAAAGAGGTTTAGCTAGTATTTATGTAGTCTTAGAAAGCTAATAGAAGCATCTGGTCTGTTTAAAAAAAAAAAAAAAAACTTAATTTTGTAGTTTCAGACTTTTTTTTTTTCTTTCTAATTTCTCAACTTTAAAATTCAATAAAATTTAAGAAAATACAATTTCTTTTTAAACTAAAGGGAAATAAATTTTAAAACACTTGTAAAATTGGCCAGCAGCTAAAATTTTAATTCACAACATCATCATTTACAGGAACACTATCCTGTGTATATTAAACCATTTGGTTCTTCTAAAGTTGTATTATTTGAAAATGTTTTATTCCCTCCGAATCTTTCCACATTTTCCACCAAAATATATATACATTTTAATGTTGTCTTTAGGAGGCAATACAATCTTTATTTTGTTGTCTCAAGGTAGAAAGTGATGGTTTGATTTTAAAAATGTTTGATTTGCATGAACACACCACAGTTTAAAAATCTTTCAAAAAGCTGCTTTTGTGAGTAGAAAAGAGGTGCAGATGAAAACCAGAATCTCAGTTTAGTAAAACCCTTATCTTGATGTACACATAGCTGGAATAGGCACTTTATATATTTGTATGGAAGTCCTATTAAAGATTTTATTGATTTTGACCCAGTAAACGCAAAGTAAATGTTGTTTTCTGATTCTGATTTTTTTTGCAGTTCCTATTTCACAAACCATTGCGGATCCTGAACCTGCTGATTGGGATTGAGTCCAGTGTGGTTTTATACCAGTTATACTCTCTGCTGCGCTCTGAGCGCTGGAACCACACGTTGTCTCTGGGCCTTATTCTCCTCTGCAACTATTATGTGCTTTTTAAACTCCTTCGAGATCGCATCGTGTTGGGCAAAGCGTATTCCTACCCTCTTACTTCCAGCAGTTCGGGGCTCAAGTCGCAGTAAAAGACAACAAACTCTGGATGCAGAGATATGGGTTGGAGGGATACAGACTGTGAACTCATAACTGTTTTTGATACGGTTCTATTTTTAATGCGATGTTTGTATATGCCTATTTAAAATAATATTTTTATTTTGTATACTATTTTGTGTTACACCGGGCATTAACGCTCTGACATTTGCATATTGTTACGTCATTGACAGATGACAGGGAAGTCAGGGAATGCCTGGGGGTGACTTTCACCAAAGATTACTTTTAAGTGCAAATGGCCAATCGTAGATTGAACTTGGCCCCAAACTGTCAGTTATTAAAGTAAGGAACTCGAGACAAGAGGAAGGTTTTGTTTCATGAGATCCAGATTGTCTTCTCTGTTATCTGCTTCATCTTTTTTTTTTCTGCAGGCAGTCATGGAAGACAACAGCTTTGTTAATTTTACCATCAGTGCAACAATTCATCGCATCCCTTAGAATCTTCTCATAAAGTATTTTGTCATTTTGCCTAAATGTTCTCATTGGCTGTTAAATGGGAAGTTGTTGCTTATTTGGTTTCATAACAAATTACCATAGTTTATTCAAAAACTAAAGTAAAAGTATAATACATGACAAATTTGTCTGTGGTGGTTTTTATATTTTGAATGGATGTAATGTGTGCCATACCAGCTTTCTCCCGTTTTATTATATTGTCTTAGCTTGAGAATTACGGCAGTTGCTTTCTTATCTAAAAAAAGCAAACAATGTATATTCACAACGTGACAAACTATTTCCTAAACCAGAGTCTTTGTATGTTTTTTGAGGGATTTTTGTCAGTAACATAAAGATTGAGTTAAAGGGATCTGAGATAAGTCATTGAAAAATATGACTTAGTTAAACTGCAACATGTTTGTTTCTACCTTGTTTTACATCAGTGTGCTTGCACTGTGTAGAGGTCTTAAACATTTCTGTGTCAGGTTCAATCAACAATACCTCAACTCAAGAGCGAGAGAGGTCAATGCAATTTCTAACTGGATCACATCCAGGTTTAGCTCTAATATTGGTTAAGATTTAGAAAATGTGGCTGATAAATATGTGTAATATCTAAGCCCCTTCATCCGATGTAAAACAAAACATTCATTACGCGGATCTAAACTTACTTGGAGCTACTGTTTGGTAGGGATGAAAGTCAAATTGAAAGCCAGCAGGAAATTATTTTGTAAAATTTCCCAGTCCCATATGCAAAGTTACCAAACATTGCTTACTTTCTGTTTTTGTCTCGGTTGTTGAACGCCCACATATGTTCTGCTGCTCTTTCTGTTTAAGCTCCTTTGCTGCCACTTACCTATGTTGGCTTCAGTGTTAAGGAGACAAAAAAAATGCGGAGTCTATAATTAAACCCCATGCAACATACAAGTGCCAGTTTGCTTCTTGGGTTTGCTCTACGGTGCTCATGTGTCTTGATTTTTTTTTCACACAAATGTAAAAAAAAACACAGCAATGAAATGGTTCTGATGAGGTTGCATGTTTTTGTAGCGGATTCCAACTAGAATTGAAATATTGTTTTGAATGTTGTTCTCCCATCTTTTACTTGCCCTCATCTGAGATTGCATAATGGTTTTGGATTCTGCATCTATTTAGGTAAATTAATTTGTTCTTTAATACATTTCAATTGGTAACTCAAATATGTTATGGGGGGAAAAAACATAGCTTTGTGTGACAAAAAGATCTCATGTCTACCTTTTTAATCTTGCTGTGAAATGTTTTTGATCTTATTTGAGTTTATATAAAATTTTCTTAAATGACTGAGACTCAATTGTTTCAAATGACAAATAGATTTGGGTTTTCTTCTCTTATCGATTTCAATGGGCAAAGTCTCAGGATTCAATTTCAGTCTCCCGTTTTTTAAGTATTTTACTGCTGGTAAAGTTGGACTGGATCCTCGAATCACAGCTTTTCACAGTGCTCAGCTATGAAATTCTAACAGCTAAAGGTAAATATTGTTAAAATCACTCATTGTTTTTCTCTTTTAAAAAAGTAAAACCATTATTATTTGAAATAAAAAAATTTTTTTTTACATATCTGCACTCTTTGATTTTTCGAAAAGTAAAAAAAAAAAAATGACAAAGGCTCGTAAAATTGTTGGGAGACTCGTCTCCAGACGTCGGCACACAACATTGTCCATTAACTCAGAGCCTAAACAACAACATTTTTATGAATCATCCTGCAAAATAAGAATTAATTTATTAAACTGCATAGCCATCGAAGATTCAGTATACTTGTTAACATTCGTGTCTACCACAAGGAGGTGCAAGATAGACTTTACAACTTTGGCTTAGCTGGCATGTACATTAATTCACAGGTACAATTTTCAGTAGAAAGAACTCTTTGCAGTGCATTCTTAAGTAAGAAAGATTATAATTGTAATAAAGTTAGAGGTTTACACTCATTAGTCTATGTTCCACATCTTTAAAGCAAATATATAACTTGATTTTTCACAATCGTCACAATACACTTCTTTAAAAATGTGTGTAAATAAATGTGCAAAGATGAACATAAAAATCAAGGTATCAGTCTCAAAGAGTTTTTCTTTAACTCTCATAAACTGGGACACAAAAAAAATGAAGATTAATATTTGCTTGAACATGTCAATGTTGATAAATGTGTAATCCTCGAGCTTTCCAAAACAATTTGTAGGGCCTCACAAAACTATGTGGCTTGAATCGTTTCCCTTTGTAGCAACACAATCACGAACGTTCAATATAAAGGCGGAAGGGAACAAATGCATACTTCTGAAAACATAAAAAAAAAAAAAAGTGGGCCTGGCTTATGGATTTAGCTCTTTTACACTGATGCCTCTACTACCAAAAAATATCCCTAAATGAATTAAGGAAAAAACAGGCAAGTTGTATGTTAAACAATCTCAATAGAAATACATGTTTTTTAAAGGCTTGAGAAGTTTTAGAACATTTGTGATTATGTAATCATAAAGACCCCCTCTTAAGCTTGAGTTAAATCCATTATTTTAAAACTGAAGAAATATATCATTACTGCAAAACATATTAGTAGCACAATAACTGTAATAATGGAATTAGCATGACCGTTCTGAGTGTAGAAACTAAACATACACAGTTAGGTGGGAGAATGTTTTAGTCCGATTGATGGTCCACTTTTAGTCCACTATTAGTGCTGCTCTACAGTAATTAGGCCTTTATGGAAGAGTGCCCTTAAGAAAACTATTGCATCTTTGTAGGGAACACAGCAGACATAGCAGAATGTTTTCCATTTAAATTAGACTGAAATGTACATTTTTGGGCAACAGGCAAAATCGGTGGTGACAAACTATTTGTATAAATTACACAGGAACACAACTCTCTTAATGAAACATGGAGATGGCATCTTTAACTGTGGTGACAATGCTTTTCAGCAGTACGAGGACAGTGGACAGAGATGAAGGGAAAAAACATGAAGCAAAATGTCCCAGGGATGATAAAAGTGTGCCTACCAACTCTAGAATTGTTACCTGGCCACTGGTTCACAGGTGTTTTCTTAAGAGACACAAAGGGTTAGACTGGGGGTGGAGGACATAGCTCCACACTGAATGGAGATGCAGAAAAGCAAAACAACTTTTGGTAGAAACTGAAAACAATTGTACGCTAATAACACTGCCGTATAATGCCGCCCTGGACAGAGAGTCAAATTGCTGATATCAAATAATGCCACAAAGGAGACAACTAAACACAGCCAGGGCCACTATGTCATGTTTTAGATCTAAGCATACTTTTTAATTGGTCCTGTCAAGTTTCAGCTTCAATAAAACTCGACTTTAGACAATTTTAGCAACGAACCACAGCTGCATCTGCAACTCCAGTTAAGGATGTCTATTAACTTGGTGAGACAGAACTCTTATATCATGATTTTGCCCAAAAAATTGATGATTGTTTGAATACTATTTTAATTTGACAAATGTGAAAAACCTGCTGGGAAACACGGCACTTGTTTTGTCAGTTGTTGTTGAGCTACAACCCCTTTGTAGTCTTCTTTACATTTTTTTCCCTTCAACCCTCTCTGCAATCCACAAAGTTTCCTTTAATCCAGTAGCAGATCTGTGCGTACTTAAGAGGTGTGATTCTGACTGCCACGTTGAACTCCTGAGACGTCCCTTTCTTCTCCACCCACTGGTGCCCAGAAAACACACCTATGACCTTGCGCTCCCAACGCCGGCGCCTGCCGTCCCACATCCGGGCGTACACCCCAGAGCCACTGGCCCCAGGCTGAGCGTCACAGTGCTGGTACAACAGGTCTGATGTTTCCTCGCCGACGCGACAGAACCGATACACAAGCTGTCCAGGGCGGTCATTATCAAATCCCGAGAATTGCACACGGCGAACGGGAAGCCGCTGAGCTGGGGGGCTGACTCCTAACTTCATGTGGCGACGTTTGTGAGGCTTTTTTAGTTCCAGCAAAGCGTAGTCGTAATCCATCCCGATGTCATTTGCATTGCCTTTAATCCAACCTTTGGGAACATGGGTGCGCTTGGCTCTGATCCACTGGAACTTCATCTTGTCATTGGCAGGTGGGAAGTATTGAGCAGTGCCTCCCTCGATGTGGTTGGTAAAGTTAGACGGAAGGTACAAAGACGAATGTTGCGCATCCCGTTGCTTTGGTTTCAAAAAGCCGACCCGAAGCCTCTGGGCTCCCTTCACGTAGTTTTTGCCGTCGTGAACACAATGAGCAGCTGTGAGAACATGACGGTCCCCTACAAGCGTACCAGAGCATCCAGTGGACAGTTTCACAGCCACTGAGAACGGGTACTTAAGTAGGAAGTTCTGCCCCGCGATACTGAAACGGCCGTCATGTCCAAAGATCTGTCGTTTTCTTCTGACATGTGTCCCCTCAGCCTTACTGGAAGATGCAGGGGAGTAAGCTGGACTGCTACCAGAAAAGGGTTTGTAGCCATAAATCCCAACCGCAGTCTCAGTCAGTTGCCCATTAGAGTGGAGAGTCTCGTACGCCAGAAGGCTCTGCAAATCCCAGTAGCTGCTGCGGGGGGCTTTCTTGTGGCATTCTGGATCGCAGGAGGAGGCGACATCCAGGCGTGCCTTGTTCAGAAAAAGTGGGGTCGGTCGAGCCTCTGTCTGCTGGGGCAGGACCACGGGGATACGCTGGAGAATCCATAAACGGCGAGTAGAGGAGGCCAAAACGGAAGGAAGGAAAAGAAAACACAAAAGGCAGGCAAACCTGTGGATGCGAAGGAGTAAAGAGCAAGTGAAGCACTCGGTTGAAGAAAAAATGAAATGTGCAACGTTAAAGCAAATATATCTTCAAAACACAAGCGAATAAATGTGACTGGATGCCTGGACCCCCCCTTATCAAACATCCTCATTCCTAAAGCCTGCATCATACTACATTTTTAATTACATACATGAGATTTGAGGGAGGGTCTTGAGGAATTTTGATCAGAGCTGAAAAAAAATGGGCAGCTGTAACTTTCCATTGTTTGGAACACAGTAAACAAGACAAACAAGGACAAGATCAGGCCTCTGATGGAAAATCGCTGAAGTGGCCCGAGGGACTGACCTTAAACCGTGGAGAGTAGCTGGAAAGCCTGTTCCAGTAAGAACAGAACACGGAGGGTTTTTCTAACTGGATCAGTTTGGACTCGACGCAAAATTATAGAGCTTCAAATTCACATCTCGGCTGTTGTCCCTTTAATTAAAACTTCTTTGTTTTTACATCCTATTAATCTTATAATAATGGTGGGGCTGCATTACTTTTTTTCCCTTTTTAATTTAATTGGTATTCCTAAACTATTTCTCCCTTTTTTCATTTTTTTATTTCGGATATCCATCCTTTTATTTCCCCTGCTGTGACTCACCTGGGGAGCGCAGCGCTGGAGCGCATGGTCCTGTGTCTGCAGGTGAGCCTGTCGCTGTGAGGCGAGAACCAGCGGTGTCTCCGACTCGCACAAAGGCACCAGCCCGAAAGGCGGGTTCAAGTCGAGCCGTGGTGGTTCGGTCCTGTTCGAGACGTGCAACTGCGTCCAGGGTGGATGAGCTGGATCATTTTGCGCCGCTGGAGGAGGATCTGCCTGATCTCCGAGAGAGTCACATCCGCCAACGAGGATCCGGAGCACCAAGCCCACAGCTGTCATGTGATCTCGCATCGCTGCAGAGGGCAGATCCCAACCACAGCAAAGCTGCGATATTTTTCTTCACGTTTGAATATTGAACACCCAAAATAGTAATGCAAGTGCACTTTAAGAACTTGGAATATATTTAAAACCCGTCTTTGTTTTGCTTCTTGCTCAATGACCCAAATAAATAAGAGCGTCCCTACTAGGGCATGAACAACTAATCTAAAGTAGTGAAGACACTTTTGCAGAGAAGTGTCATATTTTGACAAATAAAAAGGGCTGTTCTGTATGTTTGGATCTGATGTGTCTATCTTCATCTTCACAATACCCATAGATTCTCTGTGTCTGTGGGTTTTATTGGTCAGGGAGTAATATTGTGGTAATTAACCCAAGTACTGACGCAGGAAAGCACAAAGGCATAGAAAAAGACCCACTATATGGCCCCAATGGCTTTGAAAGCAGAGCAGAACAAGCAGACATTGTAAACCTCGAATTAGATCTCAAACACCTCGGATGTCTGCATGTTGCAGCCCCTCGCAGTCCGAACCTTTCTTATATTCCACAAAGTCTTAAATGACTGTTGATTTACAATCCTTTCAAAGCTGTGGTTATTTCTATTGCTTGTGTACCTTTTTTTCACCAGACCTTTTTATTTCCGCTCAATGTTTCATCAATATGCTTTTACAGCTCTCTGAAAATCAGCTTCTTCACTAATAGCCCTACAGTCCTTCACTGTGATTATGTAGGTCATAACATCCATAACAGCTCTGTACTAAAGTCCTTAAAGATCCTGTGTAATTTTTCCAGTGTTTGATAGACAGAGGTGTTTTTTTAAACTTTAAACCAAATTAATCTAGACTAAATGTTTGGATTATATCACCCAATATGTAACAAATCAGAATCATATGTGAACGTAACTTCTCTCACTTTATGCCTGATGAAAATGTCCTTCAGTGAATCTTAAGACATTTATTTTTGCCAGAAAATAGTTCTTAGAATGATTTTAGTTTGCACTGTGAGACCAATTATTGAGGAAGTGAGGGCTTTGACCATATCTGTATTTTTGTCAAGGGACTATAACACATGAAGGAGTAAAATGTATACTGCAGAATATCTAGTTGGGACTGCAAATGCGCCTAGCTTTTATTGTTATTATTCTTATTCTCCTTATTATTACTATTATTATTATTTTTATTCACAGATACAAGCGGCAGAAATGGGTTTCCTACTGTGTGAAGGTTCTCCCTTAGAGATAGGGTCAGGAGCTCGGCCATTCGGGAGGGACTCAAAGTAGAGCCGTTACTTCTCCATGTCGAGAGGAGCCAGTTGAGGTGTTTCGGGCATCTGACTCTCTGGTGAGGTGTTCCGGGCACGTCCCACCGGGAGGAGGCCCAGGGGAAGACCCAGGACACGCTGGAGGGACTGTGTTTCTTGGCTGGCCTAGGAACCCCTTGGGATTCCCCCGGATGAGCTGCCCAAGTGGCTGGGGAGAAGTCTGGGTCTCCCTGCTTAGGCTGCTGCCCCCGCGAGCCGATCCCAGATAAGCGGAGGACAATGAATGGATGAATTATTACTATTATTAAACCAAAAGAGGGTATAAACACACACCCTGTTTATTCATCTGGTTTAGGCCGTTTTTTGTATTATTATATTTTTGATGCAATAAATAGAATTGAGTTTTCAGTATTTTACCAGCTGATTACTGATTAAAGCCAATAAAGAAAAAAAAGTCTCTTGTGGTCTCTGCCGATTGCTTAAAACATCTCTGTTTAATTTTATGTTTATCAAAATTGACAAACAGGTTATTATCCAGAGCCTGTCTTTTAAATCGGAGAGCCACCAAGTGAACAGCTGGACTGAGCCCTGTGCCAGAGCTAAATAGGAAGGGAGGAACTGCACAGAGGATAATAAAAAAAGAACATTCGAAATGCTGCACACCATCTATAAGTGACTCATCACAAAGTCTCTTAATCTTTGTAAAATACACCCAGATGTTTATTATTTAGTGTAGTGCTAACTAAAGTATTTCCTGGTTTATAATGCCCTAAATTAAACAAATATGTGAGTGGTATGAATCATATAGTTGATGTTATAGAAGCCCCTTTGCCCTTAGCAATGTTGGACGTAGGAAAACATTCACATGCCAGGGTTGGATGTGTTTCCACTTGAACCACCTATGCTGAAAATATGAAAGCCATCTGTGGACATTATTCTATCTAATGATTTCAGTAGGAAGAACTGCCAGCAGAAAGACAGGGACCGTGGAGGAAATAACAAAAAGGTGTCTGGGAGTAAGCCAGGCAGTAATGGATGCCAAAGCCTCCACCCATCCTACAACAGAGTGTTAAAAGATAAATGTAAAAATCTGGCTTACCAAGCACAATACAAGGATGAAATATTTTTGTTTCGATTAAAGTAAAAAAATTGGGGTTTTTTTGTTTAAAGGGAAGAAAAAGATCTGTTTAAAAGACAAGTGATAAAGTATGGAGTCTTTGTGATGCCAGAAAGTCTGTTTCTGCTGCAGTTCTTTCATAGGGACCTTATTAGATTGAGATGTACTCTTGTCTTTCCTGTTGCAGAGTGCATAAACATACTGTAAAACATTTTAAACAGCCTTTCTAATATTTTTCTAGTTTGTGACATAGGTTGCTGTTAATTGTAAAATGGAGCTGTTTGTAGCACTGACGATGCATTAAAATAAGTAAAGTACCGATAAATGTCCTATTAAAAACTGTACCACGATTATGTATGTTACTCCACTCCTTATTTACTCTTAATTTGTCAAGTTTCTAAGTAACAAATGTCAATTTGGGAGTCAGAAGCGGAAAAGTTTGGGACCTCCTCCTCTGATGGTTTTAAATCCCTGTGTGCACTTTAACTAAATTGTCCGTAATCTGTATCAATAATTTAAATTTCAACACTTTAACCAGTTGTTTCCTATTCCCTTTAATCTCCTCTAATCTGCTTTACAAGGTTCTAATGGAAAGCTTTTCCAAATTTTTTTCAGGAATTATAAATTCAGTAACAACTCTTTATGAATAATGTTTTGAAGATCTTTTGAGCTGCTTGGAGTGATTTTAAAAAGAAACAATTCTGTTTTTAATGCAACACCCTTTTTAAAAAACTTGTATGATGAGATTGCTCCATATTTTGTAAATCGTTTTAACTAAATATTGGATGAATTTTTTGTTATCTGATGTTTACTTGAGTTATCTGTGACAATCGTACCAATTTGGAGATAGTGATGTTTAATGTTGTGCCCTTTGTCCAAACCAAAGAAAAAGCTGCTCACGCTATAGTTCTGTAGAAGAAAAATCAAGTTTTATTACTCTTTTTATGACTTTTGGCAGGGAAACACATGCAGTTTAAAACTATTGTTCTGGGTCTCCTGTAACTGATTATGCAGCAGGACTTTTGCCAGGACACAGGGTGGACCTGCTGGCTCATCAAACACTGCTGAGAATATATACATATATATATATATATATATATATATATATCCTTTCTCAAGATTAAAACACATTAAATAAACAAGTGAAACCAGGGGCATTGGAGCTACCAGAGCTAGACAGCTAATAGACATGACATGTCTGTTTGCTTTGAAATGTTATTAAAGGACCCGTCTGTTCGGCTTTGCCCACTGTTGTCAAGGTAACCAGCATTCCCCACAGTGCTGTTCATGGTAATTGTTTTATTCTTACCACCCTGCTCCTCTTGCTGCTGGTCACAGACACAATCAGGCAAGTGTGGACAGACTCACGATTATGAATCGTCTCACGTGGTGCTCCTCTGCCTGTTCTCCTTCAGTCTCTGTGTTTTCCCCCCATCTCTGTGCCTCGTGTGTTTGATTAATCTCCCCTATCCCGGAGCTATTCTGTCATCCATCCCTTGTGGTCAGAGCACAGCTGTTAGGCGAAATGAGAAAGCCAAGGAGATCTTTACAGAAATGATTTGCTGTGAAATCTTGGGGGAACCCTCCGCCAAGAAGAATAATAAAAAAGTTGGCAGGGACATTTGAGATCTAACTTTGATTTCCTCTTAGTAAAGCTTGTTAACACTTTTTTGCTCAGCTGGAGTTGAAGGAACTTAACTTTTTCATGGTTGGGAAGTTTCACTTCCTGCCACCCCGCGCAGTAAGCCCCATACTGTCATTTTGCCAATCCATGCATTGCCATAAAAGCACTGTGAAGTTCCCACACTAATAGTGATGATTGAACAGCAACAGCTTTCACGAAATGCTGTAGTAAAATTGGTTGCAATCCTACACACGCTTCACACTCCCCGCAATGAATGCAGATAATGCTAAATTTCCAAAGACCAGGAAACTAACGATTAACCCTCCTCTAAGAAATAAGATAATGGGGCCCAGCTGGATCATGGTTAAGGTTAATCATTAAAAGTCCTTTGTTATTTAGCTTTATGTGTATTTCTTATAAGGTGCCAAATTTAGGTTTTAACTTTGTTAAACTGCGGTAAATGTTTAAATACCATCTTATTTGTAGTGTTAGATCATTTCAAAGATTACATCAAATCATTTAAAATAAGTTTTACATCTTTAACGTTATTCATATTCTTTAGAATTATATTGAATAATAAATGTTTGAGAAGAAAACATGCAAAAGGAAAAAAATATATTTTTTACAGTTGAGGTGTTCATATATTTAAACTATTTACCACTTTATTCGTTTTCAGCACGTAGTCTTCCCCTCTCATATAGTATGGCCATATCTTGTTAACGGCCTTTTAAAGGTGTCCTCAAATGTTGTTTGTAAGTTTCAGCTCTCCACTCTGGTTTGACCATTAAATAAACTTTTTTTTCCTTGT
>JAVLVB010000508.1:569944-586073 GCA_032876305.1 Orestias chungarensis | reverse complement strand
TATATATATATATATATATATATATATTATATATATATATATATATACACACACGGTCAGTTGAAGTTATCTTCTCAAACAGCTCTTGACTGCTTTTACATCGTCATAGTTGATTCATTTTTGTGCCTCTCCACTGACCGATACATTCATACATAGGATCAATTTGATCCTTTGTTACTTTTGCAAGCTTTAGTCAAAGCTTGGTTAACATTTACATACTGTATTGTGATATAATCGCACAAAGTCTACATAATGGAGCCCAATAGACCTTCAAATAGAACTGTAAATAACCTCTAAATAATCTCGTTTTTAAAAAGCACACACAGACAAAGTTGAATGTCTTATTTAAGTTATAGCATTTCTTCCTCAATTTCCTCCCTCAAATACAAATAAAAATGAAAAAGAACTAAATAATTAGATTTTCTCCTCCAGGAAGGAGATATTCCTTCTGATCTGAGTAAATGTAGCTTGGCATCATTTGAAAAGCTGAAGCTTGCCAGAATTACTCATAGTCTTGTGAAAGATGAAAAGGCTTTTATGGAATCATATAGGATTTCTGCTTTCAGACGTTTTTAAATTTTTGGCTGATGCAATTTCATGTTCCCACAAGCCTAATTTTCTTTTATAGGCAGGTAACAATTATTTAAACTTCGGCTGCCCTGAAATCCATCTTCCCCCACAAAGCTGGAGCTAGTAATACGACTTAAATATAATGATGTCTAACACTGAGTTATTATTGCAAACTTATAATTGCAAACTCTTAGCCACAAGAATGAGGGTTATGGGAGGAAGTTTTATATGAGTTATTGGACTGAACAGATGCAGCAGACACCAAAGAAATCCCCTAAATCAGTTGTCGAGCTAGAGCTTAAACTTGGCAGGTCTATTTGACAGCATTCAGCCTATTCTGTTAGACTGGGTTGAATTAATACATGTATATCTTGCTTTTTTTTCTCTATCCTGAAGAGCACAGATCTGCAAACGCAGTCTGGTTTGTGTCAACATGATCAAACAGTAAGATATTTTGACCATTTGAGCAGAGTGGATACTAGAGCAACAAAAAAATGTATGGAATGCATTAATTAGTTTATGTCTACTTTAACCACTCCTAAAAAAAAAGGGTCTTACATATCTATTCATCCATTGGTTTTAGCAGCTTTTCCTTCGAAGATCGAGTGCCTGTCTCCTGAGGCTAAACTCTACGTACACCTTATACAGGTCATCAGTCCAAATATAGGTTATGCAGGAGCGGCTCGAGATAGACTCACTGCACCTCCTTGTCTATAGGACCCATTTGAGGTGGCTACTGTTGCACACTGTTTTACAGATCTCAACATTCAAAGTCTAACATAAAACTCCTTTTCTTGAAATTATCGTTCAGATGACCCATGCTGCAGTTTTTGCCGAATCCCTTCTGACTACAGAAGTTGTGGCTTTATCACAGCTGCTTGAAACCTTCATCTCAATCTTGGACAACAAACCATTTAAATACCTCTGTTTAATCTGACAAAAACGGCACCAAACACGACCCCTAACAAAAAGTGATAAATGTAATAGTCTTGTTTGTCATTGTACCGCTCACATGACATCTCACAATATATCGGAGACATACTTTAGTAAATCACACCTTAAACTTGCTTAAAGAGACAGTGACTAAGAAAAGTGCAATTTTTTGCTCTTGGCTGATTGCTGTCTCTGTGTCTCCACCCATCCCTGAGAGAGCAGCCACACACTGTAGAACTTGCAGCTGTCGGCCACTGATAAGCAACAGATCCCAGAAATCCCTCTGAATCCAATTAATCTTTAAACCTTGTGACAATTTTCATATGTTTTTCCATGGCTGCCATCCAAAGTTACTTTCTCAGAGATAAAGACATTCTTTTTTGGTCACAGTTACAGCATCTTAACTTAATCTTCATCACATAGATTTGTTGTCCCCAGCTATCTAAGTGTGTGAGCCTTCATTTGGTGTTTCAGAAGAGAAGTATATGGTTTACTGTGTGGTAAACAATCTGAGAAGAAAGAAGAAAATCTTTCATCACCGACAAAAGCCAAAACCCAATTTATCTTTGCAACGTAAAAAATGGACTGTAAATGGGATGGAAGTTTGCATGTCAATAGAGCAATAAGATTATCTCAGACCGTGAAAGATAACAGACCATAACCCAATCCTGTTCATTTCACATCAGCGTTTCCTTCAACAAAGCTCAGCTTTTGGCGTGTGTGTGTCTGCAGTAGGTGCAGGATGTCAATAATGGGATTTCGTCCATGTGAGTCATTATCAGGTTGTGGAGTTGCTTGAGCTGTTAAACTAATTTCATTGAATGAATAAGCCTGAATCTGGGATTTAGGATTGATATTTTTTTTCTCTTATGAGGGGTTTATTACAGACATTTAGTTGGTACTGTAAACACATTTTGTTCAACCGGTAACATACACAGTAACCTCTCACAAATGCTACATATAAAGTATTAGCATTTATTTTTATTAGTCAAGATGTCCTGATCCTAGATTATAGACTACTTCTGCTCAAAGTCACGGCACCTTGTTTTAATGGTGTGTTTGTAGTAATCTGCAGTGAGAAGAAGCAGATGTGCTGTATCACGTCCAGAAAACAATGCTGAAGGGGAAAATGTTTATCCTATGAATCAAAGTTTGCCAGGTGGAAATGGCAAGTTGACATGAGGATACTGATGGTTTAACTCAATGAAAGCAGGGTCTGGCTTCATGTTTCTTTTAGGGAATCACCTGCATGACTCAGACAATCCCCAAAACACATCAATAAAGAAGCTTTAGCTCAGACGAAATTTCCTGTTTTTTGTCTGAATGTAAGCATGTCTTTGTATCTGTAAACTAACTTAAGACAAAACATGATCATTTCACATTTTTTTGTAACCTTTCATGAAAAACCTTCAGGGTTTCAATAAATCGATTGCATTTTAAATCTTTTTCCTCATGGATCTTTGTATACCCGTAAATCTTACCTCTCTTCCTAACTCCCACAAAACCACTGTTCCCATTGTAACATAATAACCAGGCAAAGGTGATTGGCCAGCAGGAAGAGCGTAAGACTTTGGGATAATGAGAGCTTCCGTGTGGGAAGGAGTGGGTCCACAGCAGGAGGGAGACCTCTGCGTCATCGAGACAAAGGGTTTTTCCATGTTTTGATGTGGGAACATTGTTTCAAAGCATCCATGTATTGGGATAATTTAAGCAAGATCACACCACCCAGACAGCTTTGTGTTCAAGGTATTTTTATTTTTCCTGTCAGAAATCCTATAGGTGGATTCAAACTATTGTGTATAATAGGTGTCAACTACTTCCACCCACCCGGTCAGCATGAACTCATAGTTCAACTTAAAGTCTATGTAAAAAAAGCAAAAAAAAATTTTAAGTAAATAATTGTCAAAACTGAACACTAAGTTTAGGGCTGTTTGTAGTCTGTAGTATATAAAAAATATTTTAAAGGGACTTGCAGGAACAACCCGGAAAATTACTTACTGGTTTCAAAAAAAATTTAAAAACTGGGTCCAAAATTGAGTTGCAACAAGACACATCGCACCTCAGGTATTAACACAAAGCACTCAAGAACAAACTGCAAACAAACAGACATGAGGAAAAGCTAAATAGCAGCCGATAAGACCACTGCTCACATACAAGGGGTTAAATGATTAACAAATTAACATACAAACAAAACTTAATTAACAAACAATTACTTTTCAGAATAACACAAAGAAAAATTTGTTGTCCAAAACATGTATACCTTAACAAACTTTTTAAAAAAAATCCCCTCCCCTTAAAAACGAATGGTGGGACCCACTGAGGAGTTTATATCGGCTATAAAAGGAAAAGAAAACAGCTGCACCTCTTTGTGGCGCTCAAGCAGCAGCTCAAAGGGAAACTAGAAACTCAAACAAAAAATAAATTTATCCACTGCATAATACTCGAAATATAAAATTAAATTAAAATAAAATACAAACTATACTATTTGCCCTTTGGTAGGTGTTGCGAAACATTTCTAAAATCATAATTGTAGTTCAGAGTATTTTTTACTAAGGATGGACATTTGTAGCATTCACTTCCAGCTTCTTAAACCAAAGGGCTGCAGCAGGAAATTGCCCGAGTCCAGCTTGGCTCCGCTTTAGGTCTGTGAGTAATTTTGTTAGAAAACGTGCTGATTTTGGATCTGAGTTTTATTCCCCCAAGCACAAATTTACTCACACTCATACAGACCATTTGCACAACAGTTTTTAGGACACAGGTTGAAATTGTGTCTTATGGTCTGATAACATTTCTTTAAGTTTCCTTTATTTAATGTAATATTATTATTATTATTTTATTAACAACCTGCAGCTTCAAAATCAAATTTTGCAGAATGGACATTTACTTTAGGGTCTGGCTAGTGTACTTTTTTTCATCTCCCAGGACATGCATGTGCTAAATTCATGAATTTAACCCCCTTGGTTTCCCCTTTCACTTCAAATAATGGATGGGGAACTTCAGTGATGCTGATGGGAGTTGTTAAAGTCACATAAATCAATGGCACAACTCTCTATCCTTCGAGCTATGGGAAACACCTCATATGGAATGACAACCTAGACAACAAACATATGAAATCATGCAACCTCTTAAAATAAGAGGTGAAATGTCTTCAAAGAAAATAACCCCACATGCTTTAAATTTAACAAAAGTTATAAAAAAAAAGATTAATTGCAAGTTGTAATATACTGTGCTTCAATCCATTTGTCCTCCATTTGTTATCCACGTTTCTAATTTGTTTTGTTTGTTTTACAACTCAATTCCAAATCTGTACTTGCATGCAATATAATCCTTTTGAATTCAGTTTGAGATAGTTAAATAATTTTATTACATGCTGTAAAGACATTATCTTCATTAAGGGGGTCTATGATTTTAGTAAAAATAAATGAATGCATGTTTCAGGCCTAATTAAATGTTGATTCAATATTTAGTTTGAGGCGGTCCTGAGCATTAAGCAGGTAGCTGCCGAAGCAGTAAGGCCAAGATTTTTTTTTTTATATCAATGGAGCCATTTTTACAGTTTAAGTAAAATCTTTTGAACTAATTCTCTGCTGCATGCTGTCGACATTTCAACAACCATTTAATATTTTCAGATGTGGATTCTTTATCTAATAACTACCGATGTGTTTCAAACGAGAAGACAAAAAGTGGTTTATCAGGAAAATAATAAAAACAAACAAGTGGTCCAACACAGTTCTAAAAACTATGTACATACTAGCCAATGAACAACAGCGCATGATAACTTTAATAATATTATCGTTCACAAATACTAAGAAAAAAGTGCATGTCTGTAAAAGAAGAAGTTTTGGCTGCTGGCCTGTTCAGAAAGTTCTTATCAGTGCCACCAAAATGCCACCATGCAAAGCCATGACAACTATTCTTCACAAAGTAATTGTTGCTGCCTCTCAATTATTCCATGCATGGAAAGAATTACAAAGACATTTCCAAACTGGTTGGAGTCCATCATTCTACAGAGGAAAAGATTATTCAGAGGTGGAAAGTATTCAAAATAGCTGCCAGCCTTTCGAGTAATTGTTGAACTATGAAGTTCAGCCTGAGTTCAAAAGGTTTATTGTGAAGAAAAAAAATAAATAAAAGGAAAATGTAAAAAAGGTAAAATACATTCATTTCTCTACAGGCTTTATTTTGCATAATAGTTGTTTACTCATTTGGGCTAAAATGCATACGAAACAAAGTGCAACCGAGAACCGCTGAAAACATGAAAAAGCTGTTGTAGATCATTTAAAGGTGCATGAATAAATATGTGCACTCTTTCAGAAACTGCAGCAGCACTGGAAAAGTGAGAACATTATTCTAAAACGGAAGTAAAATGTTTTTACCGGGAAAATATTTGTTAGAAGCTATACATTGTTTTTGTTTTTACTAACTGCATGAGAATACCATATCAAATTCTGTTTATTTTTTACCTTGAAGAAATTTTTTTTATTTTCTAATGTTGATTATGCCAGGAAAATAACAAATGCAGTCAAAATATTCCCATAGATAGAAGAGAATGTGTGTCTAAGTTAAAACACCATTATTTCAGTAGTTCTTATTTGATTACAAGTTACATTCACTGTCTTTTGGTGGTTACTGATATTTAGAGATTGTTTGAACTAAAATAATGCTCTAAAGTTGTGGATGCTTTCTAAAGAAGAACAATTTCGACAATATTTACCACTTACTAAGGGCAAATGCATATTGTACGCATAGACTAAAACATATTTTTTCATTTTATGTATATATACTTTCTGAAATATGTCCCTTGAAGAAAGTTGCAGTATATTAAATATCCAATTAGATGTTGAGCTTTACAACAGAAATGAGCATAAGCTTTGCTTTACGTAAAGTTTCTAAAATGCTAAACTGATATCTTGTGTTAAGTTAGGTACACATAGGTCCCTACTCAAAGTTTTCATATGATGATCCTGATGATTAAAACCGATAGCTGACATCATAGAGGCCTTTTCATCTCTTAAACAAAGTCAAATCTTATTCTAAAAATGCTTTTCCACACCGTGAAAAATGTTCCCAGAAATCAAAGTGTTTTCATCTGGTTATTAAGTCTAAATTCTGGCAAGTATCCCAGCACATGATGGCCCTAACTTCCTGATTTTTGGAAGCTTCTGTGGGTTTTTATTCAGATGGTGTTTTCTACATTTGCTCCCAACATGTTCATATTTATCTTGTCAGATCTCATGAACAGCTGTCAATCAGACATGTTTTACTAACTACCAATGAATAACAAACTTACAAACGTAGCTTGTAACACTGCTGCAATGTTTTTACGGTGGATTTGATCAAATCCTTTGAGGCTCCTCTTGGTATTATCTGCCAGACTGATTTTAATCTCTTCTTTCACAATATGCACAACAATCACCAATCAAACCATACCTAATACATGCAAATTGATCGTGGAGCAGAGACTACATCTGATTAACAGGTGAGGACATGGGGAGCCGCCTGAAATTGAACCCTGTAAGTTTGTCTGAAGGCGAACTTCAGCTTAGAAAAATAGTTCACACTACGTATTTTGCAAATAGTTCAGAAATATGAATATTTTATCAACATCATCTTCTTGCTATTTTATTGTTTTGTCTTATTAGTAAGGTGGCAATATGTAGGTGAAGAACCTAAGGGACTTTTAAATTTGTGCGCACATCCTTGGGGGACCACTAGGTGATGCGCAAGAGCTGCAGAACCTCAGACCAAAATCCAGTTCAATCAAAACTGAACGTTAAATTATAGCCTTCAGTCTGCTTGTACATGTCGCTGCATATCCAAGCCAGACTATGTGCTCTAGTCTAAGCTGTGATGTGGTGTGCAATTATGTACCAAAACTATCAATTTATTAATTGTTGTTAATGCAGAGAATTCCCAGTCTGGGCCCAAATGCCTCCACTAAGACCCAGACCAGCTGGTTGCATGATCAGTTGACTGAATGATTCAAAATGCCATTACAAAAAGTGAGGACTGAAAAAAAACTTTAATCAATGCATTGTAGATGACTCATATAATTTCTTAATTTATCTAAATTAACTTATGCCACACAGTGTATTATGCATATTTGTTTAGGTATAAACACATACATACATACATACATAGATACATACATACATGGCTTTTTGAATGTTTATAAATATTGGACAACTGCTCTCTCGCTATGCAGAAAGAAACATTCACATGTCTTGGAAGCAGACAAGTCTGAGCAGCATGTTCTGGAAAAACAACACTAAGTACCAAGCAACGGTTGAAAGCAACAAAAAAAACCAAAAAAAAAACATTGGCCTCAGTTGAAGTGAAATGTCAAATAGTCATAATTAATTAAAGTAAGACTTAACTGACGAGTCAGTAAATGCTTCCTTTAAACATAAGGTCAAGAACTGTATAGAGGTCAAATTTAGCTAATCTAATGCTAAGTAGATGTAACATTAAATTTCATGTCAACAAGCGATCATAGAATTAAAGAATCACTATGTTGGCTAACTCATTTCCAGTACAGCAACTCACTAGAAACAAATGGTCCACAATTAATGAGATGCTTGTATCATAAAACGGACTAAATGATAAAAAAATTAAGCCAGTCCCCTTGTCTGTTCTGAGGAAAAATCTTTTTACTGCTGCTGCTATTTGGAGCTATTATTTGAAACAGAAACAAAATCCCTCATCCTAAGGAAACATGTGGTGTGAAGAAATTACAGCAGCACCAGGTGCACTGTTGCTGGTGATGATGAAACGAAAATATAAAACTCCAGATCTCCAAGAAAGATAATGTCCAGAAAGACACAGATAAATAATAATAATATACTTTATTTGCCAGGTACATACAGGACATACTAGGAATTTGTTTTGGTGTAATAACACTAGGCAGCCATTTGCGGCACCAGATTGGCAGTACCGGAAAGGATGGCATGAGATGTAACAATGTGACCTATCTCATTGTTAATTGATTTATTGTTGAATGTATTTACAATTATGATTGAAGTTCAACGTAAAACAACAGTGTAGGCATTAATTTATTAATTAGCTGTCTATATTTTCAACTTCCTCCACCTTATTGATTTTTTTTCACTATAAAAAAAACAAAACAATTGTCAGGAAATGTTTTGTGGTAAATTTTGTAGAATTGTAACTCAGTACCTTTGATTCATGGTTACAATTTTTAAACAGACATTGTGAAAAGCCAACAAATGAAACACATAATGTCACAGATGTTTACATGGAAGTTATTCTTTTGACCATAACCAGACACAAAAGAGAAACAGTGTTAGGAGTAACACCCAAAATGCAAAATGAACAAAAACTCTGCTGTGGAAGACTTTGAAGGAAAAATGAACAAATGTCTGAGAAAAAAAGAACATGAATCTATAATCTTGTTAACCACATAGTTAAAATTTTGTCTGCAGCACTTTAGATACAATTGAACCTCCACTTAATTTAAATTGTTATAAGTTATGGATTAATGTTCAGCTGTTGTGAAGCAAAAGCTAACTTGATATTACACATTTGATGTTGAAGAAAAAGTGTTTTGTGCCACAAAACCCAAAGTACATGAACACCCATGCACTCCACCCAGTTATTGCTGCCAGCTGCAGCTGATCCTCCTTCTGGCAGCTGTGTTTACTTTTGAACTGAGAACTCTATTGACGAAAAAAAAAAAAAAAAAGGTTGCCAGGAAGGATATGAATCAAATCCAACTGAAGAAAAAGTAGAGAAAGGAAAACAGTAACACTGGTATTGTAACTGACCATAAAGAGAAAACAGGGAAATTCAATAGGAACTGGTGGGCTGGTGTTGAGGGAGAAGAAGCTAACACTGAAGAAACTAAACTCAAACCAGAGCATGACATAAACAGAAAATCCCCTTAGATGAGATCTGCCTCTTCTAAAGCTGATGCAGAGTGATCCACATTCTGATCAAAATGGGAAAAGGAAATAAAAAGGATAGAAAAGAAAGTTGATGTGTATGTTTTTTAGGAAATGGGGTTTGCACATGTTTAGTTTGAACTTTTTCTAAAACATCGACACCAAGACCATATGTTTTGTGTGAGGGGAGGAGTTTATTTGTAAAACAACATGTTGCTTGGAGGCAATGAGGAGCAGGCGTGTTTATTTCTGAGCTCTTCTGAGAGCTTTTTTCAAAGTCAACTTTCATTATCATGCTCAGCATGATCTTTTATTTATACCAAAGATATTTTGAAGTTTTTTCTTTTGGCAAAACATAAATTAAATTGATAACATACAGATGTGCAGCTAATAAATGCAATGTCAGCTGGATTACATTTATATGAATCTGCAAACCGACAACACATTTGCCATGTATTAAATGAACTAATATTGATTATTTCTTTGATTTGAATGGATGTATAGTTTGTTATCATTTAGTTGAGCTGTGTTTTTGCACTGAGATTATTATTCTTTTTTTTCTATATCATGCCTAAAATGACTTAGCAAAAGTATACTGTATGTAGGTTAGGTAAGACAAGCTATACTTTGTAGGCCAAACCTTCTCGCCCAACATCAGTGTCTGACCTCACATATTCAATCCTGGAATGATGATCAAAGAACATACTATTAACTTTGAGGAAAGCCCATCCATAAGAAGCAAAGGCTGAGGCACCATGCTAGTAAGCTGTATGGTTTAATAATGTTGGATGTAAATTAAGTTTATATTTGTGAATTATTTTTACATGCTAATGTATACTTACCGGGGGTTTGAATTATGATTGAATTAAAGTTGATAAAGGCTTTCATCTAAGAGTCTCCCCATCATTGTGGTAGGTCGGAGGCTTGCATCTAAGCTCCCTAGCTTGAGTAAAAGTCACATTTCGCATGCTTTCAATATGAAGAGTCTAATTTATTTAAGGCCATCAAGATTCTCATTTTTAATGGAATGTTCTGATAAATTATCATTTAGCGTTTGATGAAACTGTTATTAATAACAGTTTTTAAAGGAGATTTTTTTTTCCTGTTCAAACTAGTTCATTGGGAAATATTCTGATTAAGTCCAAATTAGGAGTTGATTTAGTTGATTTGAGTTACCCTAAAAATACCTTTTTGTATTGTTATAAACTGATGCAAACATTTATAGTAAATTTCTTTCTCACTGTTTGTGTCAAACCATTTCAACTCCAGCAAACTATAAAAAACCCTCCAGAGTTTTTCGTTCACAGAGCACACAACACTTTATTTTTTCCTGTCACCGTCTCTCAAACAGTGACCAAACTCTGACTGATAATTAGAAAAGAATCCTGTTTGTTATTCGCAGTTTATTTAGGTGGTTCTTCTGGTCGTTTTGGGATGGCTTGTGGGTTGGAGTGGATCCTTAGGATCTATAAACAGATGTTTGGAATGTATAAAGCCAAGCACCATCTGGCTGACATGGGATACAAATGGATTTCTCCCTATTCTTGTAAACAGAAAACAGTGACATAGGCAAACATAGAAAGGCTAAAAGAAAGAGATAAACTGCTGTGAAGGGTGGCCACATTTCCACAAATGAAGTGTGCACTCTGTGACTGAACCAAACCTTTTGTTGTCCTTTTTTCATCCACTATTTTGCATATTGTTAGTAAACTAACACAGAACTGTATTTTTGGTCAGTTCATCAGTCAACGAAAATAATCTAAATTAAACCAGCAAACCTTGAATTCAATCCCTTTTTGGGGCCGAGGATAAACCAGCACACTTTTTTTAGATCAAGCTATAGCTATAACACTTTAAATGTTTTTTTCAATATGCATAACAACAGGGATTAACGTACTTACTTAATTGGCAATAACTTACCGCAAAGTTTCTGGAAAATCCATAGGACTCACTGTAGCGAAAGCGGTTAAACAATGGTGAAGTGTACTGATGTTTTTCAAAAAGGAAAACATTTTCTCGTACAGCCGTGTGTTTCTGCACATGAGTAATTTCTGAAAACACCGTAAGAGCTATGGACAGACAAAACAGCTCTTACAAATAAAGTTTTATTCACGAACTAAATTCTGAATTAACTGCAATGTAAACATTAGCATAGAAAATAAACACTTTATTAAGTAAGCTAAACCCACAGACTCCACATAAACCTTTTTTTACAACGTACCTTTTTCCAACTTTTAGCCAGGTGCTTAATAAACATATAGGGAAACCTTTAAAGCTGTAAAATCCTTTACAGACCAGCGTGTCTGCAGTCAAATGTTATTATATCACAACTACTTCCGGTCCAGGAACACAAAAATAAAAGCATGTAACAACAAAAACCGGAAATAACTAAATAAAAGCATACGATATGCCATTGTGTCATTGAATCACTTTTTAAGAGTTACCTACACTCTTTTAACTAAAGCTGTTTCGAATGCTATAATACAGGAGGTCATTTTAAGCTGAAGGGCTTGGTACCATTATTTACCATATGGATGTTTCTTAAACAGATCAAAATTAATGTACAAAGCCAGATTGATAGTTTGCGGTAGGTGAACAGATATTTTTAAACGGTTACTGCTGCAGGTTTTACCTGTATCTGATCTAACCAAGATCTTTAGGTTTAGTTTAACACAGCTTTTGTTTTTGAGTCATCGGTTTATGAGTTTTCACCGAGTTTTCTCAGCATTGATTCCATCCTATTACGTAGACTAGAGCAATGTTATTGTAGTTCAGCTATTGGTTAGGGGAGGCTCTACTACGAGAGGGATGGTTCATTGCTGGATATTATTGCATTTTTAGTTTTGATCCCAGAGCAACATTAACAACAACAACAGTAGGTATCTTACCCATTTAGTTACAGACGTTATATCGTTAAGGATATATTTGTGTAGCTGTTTTTCCAAATCTTATTGTGAGTCTTGTGGATTATGCAGGAGAAATCTAACTAACTTTTTCCAACAGATGGTATCAGTCAAGTGATTGTGAGTTCATTTCATTTGTTCAGTTGCACAATGCATTCACTTAAGATGGTTTTAATTTACGAAGGACTGTGATCAGAAACAGAAGAATGTCGTAATCCTGCACTGCAGCATTAACTGTATTATCTCATTTACCCCTAAATGAACCCATGACCTCATAACAAAGATGTACATTAGTTTCTGTCATACTCATGTTTTTTTGTTTTTAATGTAATTACTATCAAACAAGTTACAAAAACAGTCTTTCCATAATTCTATTTTTGCTTACACAATGTTCCTTAGATTAATATATTATATATATAAGCTTTATATATAGGTGTGATGTCTGTTACCTTTTTGCTGGCCATGTATGAAAGCTCTCTGTGTGGAGCAAAACAACATATTCTGAGATACTGCTGAAGCCTAGCATTTTTTTTTCATTTGTTTTGTTTTTCTTTGCACCATTAGTAATAAAAAAATCCCAGTGGTTTCAAAGTGATCTTCAATATATGGTTTATGCAAGCTTTACTTCTGCTGTGGTTTCTGAAGAACTCACTGGTGGTCCTAAGACCTTTCAGAAGAAATTTCTAAAGATGTGGCATTAGCCATTTTCTGCAAAGAGGAGGGTGCTGCCCTCCTTTACAGTAACAAAAATAGACAACGTTCAGCTATTCTGTCTTAATTTAAGAGTTCAGCCTGCAGTTGGTTAAATTTGTCAGCAGTCTGAATGGGATATCCTGGGTACTAAAAAAGTTGTATGTAAACTTTGCAGTTTAAGTAAGGGTTTTGCTCTCAATTGCATTTTTTTCTAGCTTATTTTTTTAACAGATTCTTTTTGAGAAATCTAATTTACTTCTTAGATGTAATATTAATCAATGAACAGAACTTAAATTAGCCTCATATTCATCAAATGATTTGTTAAAAATCATTTTGTAGATACACTTATTACTGACCTACATTTCTGAGAAAATATCCCTCAGTATAAAAAAATTTTTTAAAACAATCCAAGAGCAGAAAACGTATCATTGATATTTTGAAAGGATTATAAACAACAATTAAACCTGAAATTACAGCAAACTGAGCTAGGACAAAAGGCAGTCATCTTAATTTTTTTAAGTATATTGATGTTTTCCTTTTAATTTGTTCTTATTTAGCTCATGAACTGTGAACCGGAAAGGTAACAAGAGTCCTTCCATATTTTGTTTTCTACACAGTTGGTGGTCCTCCTCTTGCATCGCCAGCAGCCCCTGAATTCTTTGAGCTTATCAACCAGAAGCTGTCCTGCAGATCTGCAATCAGGGATGCATGAATGAAAGAGTAGGGGAAGATGGTTGGGAATGAATTACAGGGAACACTATGAAAAGACAAACTGTGTAAGGGGGTTTTACATTCCATGCATAAAGACTTGTAAAGATAATAATCGCCTACCCACATACAGGTGGAAAACAGCTTTACTGTGCTTTTAATTCATGTAGTTAATGTTTTATTGTGTACTTTTATCATATCAGCTATATTGCTTTATTCCCACAAGTTTTGATATAATAATTGACTTTGAGGAACTCACAGTCATATTTCTATCTGCTCCAGGATATTAATGTTGGATTTTATACACACACCTCAGGAAGTGTCTCTCCTCATCCTCTTGCTTGTGTTTGAGCTCAGCACTTTGACTCCAGTTATCCTCGGGGGACTTACGAGTGTTGTGCTTTGTTTCAGAACGTTGTCCTGCATTAACCTGTGCAAGAACTTTAAAAAATGTTGATAGTACACCTTTTTCCTTGCATGCCTTTCTGAGATTGAATTGTATCACTTCACTTTATTTTAGCATGTTGGATCATTTCCTTTTCTTTTTCTAACTGTAGTTGACAGATTTGGACCTCTTCCATCTTTCTCTGAAATTCACCTGAAAGAACTGTTGGCGATAAAACCGAGTTATTTCATACTAGCTCTGCAAAAGACCAACAATAAAAATCAAAGTTTCTTTTCAGAAAAATTTGAACCAATGCCTAAAAATAAAAGTTTATAAGCTAGGCGACCTTCTGTGCTCTCTCTTGGCTTTCTGTCCTCGGGATTGTCGTTTTACATCTTATCCTCCACCTAAAAGGCAATTACCAAGATCATTTGGGCTGCAGGTATACCTTTATAAATACGGTAGTTCACCATTTAAAAATAACTGACTGTCCACTTTCCGGGCTTTCTGCCTGTCCTTCATTTTAAATTAATACTTTCCTCCCTGAACTTTTATAGTTCTGGCTGCTAGACCGGGCTGACCTTGATTCTGCCTCATGGTTTCCTTGTTTCTGCCTTGCCCCTGCCGGACATCACGTCTGCTTCTCATAATTGAACTTCGACCCTGTTTATGACTCCTGACTGCTGCCTCGTCCTTTGAATTATCTGATAAATTCTGACCAAACGGATCTGAACCTGTTTCTACTAAACTCTGCCTGTGCTCTAGGACACCACGCAAAATTATCTCATCTAAGTTTGTCTTGAAAGAATTTTTTGTGACAATTTTGATAAAATCGTTAGCTTTACTTGTACCATAAAAAGAATGTTAAAAAGAGGAGGACCAATAATGACACATTTTTAAAAATATAATATTAGAAAAAGCAGAAGGCCATTGTGCTGTAAGCCTCCTGTTTAATCATCTATTTATGCAATCCTCTTAAGGAAATTTAAGGAAGTAAGTAAAACTAAGATATTGGGTGACTAAACAACTAAAATATCTTAAGCAATGGATGAAACAATAAGAAGAATAGAGGAATCTGAATTTAAATTTGTTTGATTCTGCATCAAAATTTTAAATATTTATATTAAACATTCAGATCTATATATACACTTTATATAAGAACTTTGCCAAATTTGAATAATAATCATTTATTAAATGTATGTATTATTGTACAATGTAGTTCTATGCTGTCACATTAATAGGTGGCACTACATACCGTCATCAACCAAGGATGCGTTCTAGGCAAGCAAAAAAGAAAAGGGGGAGAAGTGGACATAACACCAAAGGTGAGTTTTTGTTGTCAGAAATGGTCAGAAATGTTTTTTTTCTTTTTTGTTTGTTTTCTTTCCTGAGTGTCAAGAGCCTTCTTTGGTTTGCTCCTGTTTCTGTTGGAATTGCTGATCCCTCTGCAAAACTATTCTGAAAATAAAAACAGACACACCAGTAAACAAAACTTCATATTTTTCTTTAGTTCAGTCTTACAGGAATACTTATCGCATGGGCGAGAAAGGTCTGGCTGTTTGTTAGAAAAATACAACAAATAAAATACCCTGGCAATAGTCTTTGCCAACAGGTTGCTGCTTTCAAATCTGAGATAAATTGTGGAGTTATTCCTATTGTCACATTACTCTATTGGGAAAATAGGGAACTCAGAGTTCATTAATACAAGATGGTGTCATAATGTGTGTTTTGTCTGGTTCCGTTTCCTCCCTGTGTCTCGTCACTCCGCCTTCATTCACAGCTGTCAGCAATAATTCACTCATCTTCTCCACCAATCACACCCCGGTTCTCTATATTTAAGCCACATGCAATCATGCACTCACCGCTGGATCGTCTGTTGATTTCCCCTGCTGTTCCTCGTTGCTCCTAGCCTTGCCCCTGCTATTCCTCGTTGCTCCTAGCCTTGCCTCTGTAATTCCTCGTTGCTCCTAGCCTTGCCTCTGTTGTTCCTCGTTGCTCCAAGCCTTGCCTTTGTTAGTCCTCTTTGCCTCTAGCCT
>JAVLVB010000508.1:544763-563268 GCA_032876305.1 Orestias chungarensis | reverse complement strand
TCCAGTTAAACTCAGACAAAACTGAAATCATTGTCTGTGGCCCACAGAAACAAAGAGAAAGTGTCATTAGTTACCTTCTGACGCTCTCTCTGGAACCTAAACATCAGGTCAGAAATCTTGGGGTAATACTCGATTCTGACCTGAACTTCAACAGCCACATTAAATCAGTAACATCAGCAGCCTTTTACCATCTTAAAAATATTTCCAGGATCAGTGGAATAGTCTCTAAACCAGACCTAGAAAGACTTATCCATGCTTTTATCTCTAGCAAGTTAGACTACTGTAACGGCCTGCTCACTGGGCTTTCTAAATGGGCCTTAAGACAGCTTCACAACATCCAGAATGCTACGGCTCGAGTTCTGACCAAAACCAGGAAATTACCCATTTAACTTTTGAAATCGGTATTGTTTCCGATTACCATCGGCTGAGATGGCAAGCATGTCTGGGACACATGCAGCACATTTTAATGGCTCCTCCACACTGCTGGTCCTGTTTGAATTTGCAAAATTCAAATTCTTTAAAGGCCTTGTGGAAGGAATCTCCACAGACAATGCCAGTCTGAAAAATATATGAATAGGTGGGACTGTTAAAAAAACAAAAAAAAACAAAAAACAACATACACAATTTTCACCCTTCTTACCCGGCCTGCACTGGATGCTCGATGGTCCAACAGTTTTAAAAATGCATGCTGGGAGATGGCTGGACTGGCTAATTTCATGGCCTTAAAAGATGTGAGCACATCAAAGCTGAATACGAGCAGACATCCCACCGTCGCTGGCCAGTATTTATGTAGCAATAGTTCCTGCAACCCCGGTGTCCAGCGTGTGCTGCAAGCAGGACATACCGCAGCAGGCAGGTGGAGGTTGTAGGAACCTAAAAACTCAAGAGTCAGCATGTTTATATACTACAAAACTAAAACAGGTATTGGATAACATACCATTTATATTTATAGTGACCAGCACAATCTTTTTGCTAGGCAGAATGGTGGGAACATTATTAGGACCACAAGAGCAAAACTGTTCTGGCCGCTGTAGTGGGAGGAGACAAACTGGAAGACACGCAGAGGGAAATTTATATGTTTTATGTACAAAAACAACCCATACAAGTCACAAACCTGGGTGCACACGCTGGACACCGGTCCAGCGTGTGCTGCTAGCAGGACATACCGAAAAAGGCAGGTGGAGGTTGTAGGAACCTAAACACACAAGAGTCACATACCTTGTTCATCCAGCTGATACTGCTGTACTTTTACAGTCACCACAGTTGATGGGGCAATGGGTTCATAGAACCCATGGATCATCACGTCCCGATTGTGAATAATGCAATCACATTTTGCTCATTTTTACTTCCATGTAAGTTCTGCTAGAGAAGTGAAACACTAAAAGCAACCCTAAAAACCACTTCTACATTTTTACGTCTAAGATATCATGTAATCAGAATCAGTATCAGAATGTAGACTCACATTTATACATTTTAAAAACAGAGATCTGAATACTAATTCATGAGTAAGAAATTGCCCCCTTAACATGTCACCAATCACTCACAAGTCGGCACATATACACAATCTTAGAAACAACCATTCATGCACAGCAAATTAATATTTATATAGACCAATTGACCCAATGGTCAGGATTTTTGAAAGTGAGAACATTACATGCAAACTCTGTACTACAATAAAACAATCAAAAATACATAAAATATACTAAAACTATAAAATGGCCTCGGATTATGAGGAACAAAACTGTGTAGAGCGTTGCTTTACCAAATAATTACATAGTATTTGCATGTCCATTGAACTGTGAGCACATTTTGCTGAGCCAATTCAGTTACTGTTTGCATATTTTTGGCATTAGGGGTGCCACAGTAAAATAAAAAAAATGTCAGAGAAGAAGCATTTTATTAAATGTTAAATTGGTAGAAAAAACCCATACATGTTTAATTTGTAGTCTAAATAAAATGGACTGGGAATGAAAAAAAATTAAGGCACGGTTTAGATAAAAAAAAACTGGTGGAGGTTTTATAACAGGGAAATGTAATATAACACCACAAAAGGAAAAGAGCCTCAACAAATAAAAACCAATAAATAATTTACAACATTTCATTAAAAGAGTGTGAATAGTGGAATATACATGTAAAAGCCCCTGACATAAATGTTTTAGAAAAATCCAACCTTCAGTTTCTGTATGTATATTCATAAAAATACTCATCAGTGCCAGGACTATTACCACCACAAGCAATTCTTACAACAAACACACATGAAGTGGGTTGTAGTTTAAACTGACACTTTTTAAGTTTATAAGATTTAAAACCTTAATAATAGCCTTCCCCTTCCTTTCTTAAAATACATCCTCCTCTTTGCCATTTTTCATCTTTTTCTATCTATATCCTCCCTCTCTGATCCCTCACTTCAACATCAGAGTCAAGAAAATTATATACACAAAAATAATCCTCTCTAATCAAACCGAACAGAATTATTGAACAAATGTTTCATAGTATTGTTGTTTAAAAGAGTAAAGCCATGTCAGTCACATTACTGTGTCCCTAATAAATTTTACATTGAATGCATCAATCAGGAGCCCTTGCTTACCTGCCAAATGTCCAGAAGATAGCAAGAGAGATCGCTGTTCAAGCTATGAATTCAAAAAGTGTTCCAGTTATAATGTTTTTACGATTATTCCATAACAGAGATGGTGGTTTAAAGTAATGGCATGGGGGGCCCAGACTTCCCTCTCCCCAGCCGCTTGAGCCAGCTCATCAGCGGGAACCCCAAGGCGTTCCTAGACCACCTGAGAAACATAACCCCTTAGCTGTGTCCTTGGTCCTCCACTGGGCCTTCCCCTGTAGGGATGTAGCTGGAACACTTCACCAGGGAGGCATCCTAATCGGATAACCAATCCACCTCAACTGGTTCCTGTCGACACAGAAAAACAGGGGCTCTACTCTAAGTCCCTCTCAGATGGCAGAACTTCTCACCCTATCTCTAAGGGAGAGCCCAGACACCCTGTGGCAAAAACTTCTTTTGGCCCCTGGTATTTGTGATCTTGTTCTCTTGGTCACCATAGATGAGGGTAGCAATATAAATCGACCAGTAAATTGAGATCCCTGCTTTTTGACTCAGCTATCTCTTCACCATGACAGACTGTTACAACACCTTCATCACTGCTGACACTGTACCAATCTGGCTATCAATCTCCTCCTCCATTTTTCCCAATGATACTTGAACTTATCCATTTTAGGCAGGACATTCTCCTTGAACCGAAGGAGGCACTCCACCCTTTTCTGGCTCAAGAACCTGCCGTTGGATTTGGAGGCAGTGATCCCAGCCGCTTCGCACTCGGCTGTGAACTGCTCCAACGAGAGCAGTGGATTACTAGCTGATAAAGTCAACAGGACCACATAAACTGCGAAACGCTGAGATGCAATCTAGAGGCCACTAAAGTGGATCCCAGCCCCACTCTGTCTGCACATAGAAATTCTGATAGTTGTTAACAGAATCTGCGACAAAGAGCATCTGTGGCAAAGCCCAACTTATTGTTGGCAGTGTGGACCAAGCACTGACACCAGCCTTTATCAAAGGGCATGGTATCCCTTACTCTTGGTGAAGCCCTACAGGGAACACAAGGAATTCTGAATCAGAGAATCAGCTATCAAATGGACCATTCTCCTCAGAACCCCCAAATAGACCTTACCAGGGAGTACCAGGGAGTGTGACCCCTGTAGTTGGGACATGCTCTAAAGCCCCCCGTTACGAATAGGAGGACAACCACCCCATCTGCCAATCCAGCCAAACAGCCCCCAATGTCCATTCGATGTTCCAGAGTCCACTAAATCATTGAAGCTCTGTAACCAAATGCTTAATTTGAATTAAAATGTGTCTATAATTGTCTATATTTTTGAAAAAAAAGTTTTATTAGATAGTGGAAAATGTTAAATACATTGTATTTGAAACTGTTTCACATCTTCTCAAGTGAATCATGGAAAGGTTTCACGTCCTCAGTGGTTTCTGAAAGTCATTGTGTATTGTAAAATGTAAAAATAGTTTTTTTTTACAAAAAACTGATTATGACTCAGAGTTCCCTGTTTTGTTTTTTTAAACAAACCACAATGAAGTCACTGTTTTTTATAGATGTATTCATTAGAATACACAGGTTCTTCCTCTGCTTGTTTGAGTAGAACCCTACAGCAAAAGGTGAGAACAGAGGAGAATTTGTCCATTCTCCATCGTTGATGGAGTTTGAAGCTTTTAAAGAGTCAATGACAATAATATGAGACTCCCACAGAGTTCTTAGCTGTCCCTGATTAACCTACTTGCTCAGAGCACTGGAAAATGACCCTCCGTATTAAGTCTGTGTGTGTGTGGTTTTCATCCATTGCATTAACTACCTGCGTGTGGCTGCCACAAGGGGGATTGGTCTCAGTTTCTCATTCAGCCCTACAGCTTTCATCTGTAGTGACTGATTGGATTTAAACTCTCTTTATTGGGGAACCTCCTGATAAAACCCATTGATGAAGACACACAAAACTGAAGATTTAACATTGCATTTGGACATTATCGATAGGATAAGATATACAGAATCTGGTTGAGCTCCAGTTTCAAGTTTCAGTGGAGATTTGGCTAGCAATGTAATTCACTTTTCTTTATCAAGTCCACAATCAACACAGCCATATACTTGGGATTTTGTTTTCAGCAAGCTTTTCTTGCTGACAAGCTTTATGTAGATGCTGATATTAACTTCTATCAGGATTTGGGTTTCAGCATTGGTACCAGTACCCGAAGACTGCGACCAAAACAATTAGTCTTTCATTACAGCTCAGCAAAGAACCAGGCAAACAACCTCCAAGCTATGCCTCATGGTGCAGTGATTAATGCAAAACAGAGCACCTATCAAGTAATGAGTGTATGTTGTGCGCTTCAGTCACAACTTCATTATATATTTTTATACCTAAATGTATTTTTTTCTATTGGTGTCATGTCATATGTAGATGTTCTGGGAAACTGAATTTTAGCTAGGAACACAAAAATTATCAGGAAAAAAAACTTTGTATGTAATTCATTTTTTGTATCTATAAACTTTCAAAAGTAATTACTGAAATATTTTTGGATGATAATCTAACTAATTGAGATGTATCCCTCAAATTAAGATACCGGCAAATTCTTTATAAATTTCAGCTTGAGGCTCTTACATCATTGAGGTTCTTACTAAGAATTGGAAGACATTGTCCTGTTATAATTTATAATAGACAAGTAGCTTCCAAAATGTTTGTTTCCTAATACCATTGCCAGTTAATCAAACATGACAGCAGGAAATTAAAACAAAGGTGGAAAAAAAAACTGCCAAGGGGAATTTTAAGATAGAAAAAATTAAGTTAAAATTGTATAGCTTATTAGGACCAAAGTTGTTAATAAATGACATTACAAAAAAATGATAAGCATTTACTGAGTTAGCATCCACCTATTTTAGCTAAACTATTTAAACCTTGAGGCTAATTTTGAGATTCTTGATGAAACCTTGATCTGATTAGAAAAACAAACGTCTGACTCTGAGATACGTTTTACTGTTAAAGAAGACAGATAAATGTCAGTTTTCCTCTAATTCTATAATGATGTGACTCACAATTTACAACAAAAATCTTGAATATCCAAGAATTAGTAACCCTACCTGAAAAACTATATAAAGCCTTGTAGGATGCTCAATACGTTTTAGCAGTAAAACCCAGAGGTTTAAGGCGCTTGAATTTTTCTGAGCAGTAGAACAATGATTGTAATGTCAGTTCAGCCTCCACATTATCTAGTCATTTATGGTCATCACAGATGAAGTCCCTCGTTCATTCCAAGAAATTCAGAAAAATCCGTTACAGTTATAACAACTAAGTAATCATACCCCATAAGATGCCCTTATTTCATTACATGAGTCCGCAATTTCAAAAATATTAAACGGGTTGCCAAAACCCTTTAAAGCTAATTCTGTCCATTTGATTGTCACAGTTTCCTGAAAATGTGTCCCTAATTGAACTATTTCTCCCCGGGAAATCTCAGCTTTCAGTGATATAGAGTGTGTGAAGCATTAGTTTTATACAATGATAAGCCTCTTTCCCATATTCACTAAGAGCTAAATCTTATATGCTTGCTCTATCTGAAACATGGATTTCCCATTTCATTTCGGATGATAATTTACAGCACTGTATATGGCTGATGTTTTAACACCACCAAATACTTAATGCAATTGTAAATAGCTTCCACTGCTTTACCCAGTTGGTGCTTCTTACATTTTTGTGGTACCTTTCTCTTTTCAAAATACTGTGGATAAATAAAGGTTGCAATGAACATTCATCAAATAATCCGCAAGTTGCGAAGCCAACGACCTGAGCAGAGATGTTCAGAAATCCTTCTCTTTAGCCAGATGGGCCAGTTCTATTGGAGCAATTCCAATCCCTTCCCAGACCAGCAGAGAAACACCCTCCAGTGTTCTGGGTCTTCCTCTGCATCTCCTCCCAGCTGGAGCCTACCTGGAATGGACGCATCCAGGAGGCGCTAGAACCATGTCCACTGCTTGATTTTAATGTGGAGCAGCAGAAGCACTACTCTGGGATGTTTCCAGATCTCTAATGGTAATTTAAATGTGGACTTTGCTGATACTGACTCTGTTACATAGCTACATATATTTGTGTTTGAGGAATGAACTACCCATTCCGCGCCACTCCAGGTTATGTAGTTTGTATTAAAATGTGTGTGTTTGAGTTTTTTGATAGAGTTATAATATGAATGTTAAGACTGATGAGAGAAATACATAAAAATGTCTAAATAAAAAATAAAATAAAATTTCTAAATAAAAAAATAAAATAAAATTTTAATTATTTTATTTTTAAAAGAAATATACTACCCAAGCAAACAACAACCAAATCTGAAACAACAGAAACTCTGCAAATACAAACCGGTGGGACAGCATGACGTAAACTATCAACAACTAGAGAAAACCTGAAACCCTCAGAAGCCTACTATTTCATTTTATCTATAACTGATAGCACAACCAATTATGTTTAGAGGCCAGTATATATTTTCAAGAGGACCAGGGTGGTCTGTACTTTCTTCATTTACAAAAAAAAGTAATAATCCCATTTTTTCTTTTTTTCCTTTCTCTTGTTTTTGGGCAATAATAAAATTCATTAGATGACAGGACTTGTACAACTTTAATACCAAAGCAAAAACAGAACAAACCTGCATGGAGTGGGGGCCTTTTTCACAGTACTGTTGGTGTCTTCCGGAGGAGATTGACAGCTTTCAAAAAATTGTCAGATATTTTTCTTCCAATTGCAGTTAATTAATTTATTTTTACCTTGCAATTTTTATAGCTTATATTGATGCACTGTTTGTGTTGTTGAAATAGTGGAAAATAAGCAGCATTAGACGCAGTTCAGTTTGAGTTCTCTCTTTACTCTCCTTCGTTTTCCACATACAGCATATTTTGTCACATTCATCTTCAGAGCTCTAATAGTAACACAACACTCTTGTTACAAAAAGCTGGATTGAGGACGACCAGTTTCTTTCTTTCTTTCTTTCTTTCTTTCTTTCTTTCTTTCTAATTCTAGATGACGATGCTTCAAGAAGCATCAGCACACTGCTGGGCATCTCAGTCTTAGACGCACCAGGTAAATGGGGTTGCGCGCAATTGATCTCATGCAAAGCAAAGCAAAGCAAAGAACGGGCTCCTGATTTGTGTCAACGCAGCGAACTGCAAGTTAAAGGGAACTTTAACATGTACTTTTACATTTATTTATTTCCTTATTGTTATTAAATAGTCCGTCTTTACCGTAAAACGCAATGGAAGCGTGTTGATAAATTGGGATAAAAGAAACGTCCGTCAAGCGTGTTGCTTGGAGGTTCAAGAAACAAAAGTAAAAGTAAAGCGCAGTCAGTGCGAGCCAATGCAACTGCTCCATAACCTGCAGCCTTCCTGTCATATGGGAAGGAGCGAGGAGAAAGGAGGAAGATTCCAATGAATATAAATATCCTCGAGCATCAAAGTCAGTCTCACGTCCGAGTCAAGCCAGATCACAATGGAGGTGAATGTTCTGCTGAGGCTCCTAACGCTGCTGACGGGTAATGTAGTTGTTATTTGCCTTTGTTTTTAGTTGTTTGTTACATGTGTTGCTTCCAAGGACTGGAGAATGGGTGAACGTTGAAACATTTTGGACCTTTTGTTCTTTTTTTTAATCATCTAGTGCGTTCAAACCGTGGTGCAAACTGTATATTTAATCATTTCTAGTTTATATCTGGCAAAAATAGGACAGCAAGACACAGAAAACACATAGATTAGGAGCAAAAAATTCCACTCAGCTATTGTTTTCAATGTTGTATGTAAATAAAACTGACTTTGGGTTAAGTTAATAATTTCTATGAATCATTTCTTTATTAATTAGTTTAAAATGTGAATCAGGTCAAAAGTATTTGTTTATTGTTACTATTTGACCAAAGTCTTTCTTCTTATTGGAAATAATAACACTGTGACCTAGTCTAAATTCTGGGAATCTGCTTCTCTCCTCAAAGATTTGATGCTCATTGCAAAGAATTATGGGTTAAAAAAAAAAAATCCTTCCTGCTGCTTTCCGTGACAGGGGACTGCTCAAGCAACAAACCAGTTTAACTGCTGTGTGAACTAAACAAAAACACCTGGACAACAAAACATATTATAGTAAATGTTATTTTAGAACCTCTTCCACCCAAAGATTAATCAGTTCATTCCCTGCAGTGTTTAAAACTGCAGGTTAAAACTGCCAGAAACACTATAGCCAAATAAAAGCCTTGGACAAATCATAACATCCAATTTGGTTATTATACACTGAGGAGACTCCATATAATTATGTTGGAAGTAGGAACTTTCTTACAACATGTTGTTGGTGTAACGTAACCACGATGAAAAGTTATCACTCCATTATTGATAACAGACATAATAAGCTTATCCTCCTGTATTTGCTGTGGTCACTGAAGAGGTAACTGATTACACTCCAGCTGCTAAAGAGCATTCAGTCTGAAAACACATCTCTGACGTCTGAAACCAAATCCAACCAATAGGTTAGCTAAAATCGCATTCTCTTTTGCAGGTGTGTGTTCGCTACGACCTAAAACGGTATACGTCAGGAAAGGTGAGATGGTGGTGCTGCGGTGCCCTTATAAAAACGATGATGATGTTTCGTGGCTGAGTCAGGGGAGGTATCTGACAAGCAGCATGTCAACACAGTCAGCTTATTTGGACCAGATGGACGTGCTGCTTCAGGGACGCAACCTTATATTACTAAGAGCCTCTGTGAGCCATAAGGGGAACTACTCATGCTCGGTTCGGTAAGAATCAAACATTCCTGACATTTACAGTGACATTCTTTAGTGAGCATTAAATTTTAGTTAGATTACATTTAGAAATTAGATTTAATTTAAAGAAAATATTTTTTATTTTATTTTTATTTATTTATTTTTTTTAAACATTGTGTAATTTTTTTAGGTGGCAAAAGTATTACAAAACTGCAGCTCCAGTCTTTGAGAAACCTTTGATAGCAGGAAGGTTTATTATGGTTAAATCTGTCTAAATAAAATAATATAGTTTTTTGGTTTTTTTAAGTCAGCAATTTAATGACCAAAACAGCTAAACTGTATACTCTTCCATGGCATGTTTGCTACAAGCCATGTCAGCGAAACAGGCAGCATGTAGAAGAAGGTGGTCTGGCCAAATGAGGAAAAGAAAAAAACCTTCAAAAAATAGTTGTTTTGGGTGGAAAATTAACTCTGAACATCACCCTAAACTCATCACCACCACTGTAACACATGCTTCAACCACCATGTGTCATAGCAGGGTTTGTGTATTCAGGTTGTTGGGATGCTTTTTTCATAGCCAGAACAGGGAAGTTGATCAGACGTAATGGTGACGATGGGTCAGAAAATACAAAGCAATGCAGGAAGATTACAAGAGAGTGTTTATTCAGAGATTTACCTTGGTCTCCACTCTGTGTTTGTGTACTCTTGACATACTTTTGCAGCTGTTAGGGGTGTCGAAATACAACTTTTTCATTTATTTAATACCCGACCAATATTTCAGTCTGCAGCTTTGCACGATTGGATATCAGTATGAATCTGTTATTACCTTTTTAATTTGTAATGTTAGAAAATCCTTGATTAAGTAATATTACTCAGAGAACAATAGTTAACAAAAGTCACATGAATAATAAAATTTGTTCAAAAATGGAAGTTCTACAAATGAGTTAAAAAAGTAAACAGGTTTTGCAATAACGTCGAGGATCTGACCCTGGACCGGATTGCTTGTGTTGGAGTGCTGATAACGGAGATTTTAGATGCAAGCCAATATGTAAGCCGTTTTTTGTTTTTTTGGCTCATATGGGCTCGATATCAATATTGGATCGGGACACCCCCAGTAATTGTAATGTGAGAGGAAGTGAAATAAGTTCGTTCTACCATTTGCGAGGTACTGTCATTTACTTTATGTAGACCAGCCATCCCTGCTACATTCAAAAATGCTAAATACAAGCTTGCTTATCACGTTGTTTAATTTCTTTATCAGAAATGCCAGCGGCCAGTTCTGGTTCAGCCTGATTGTGTATGATCCCCAGTCTAGAGAGTATGAAGAGAGAAATCAGTATTCTACAACATGCTACTCACAAGAGTCCTGCACACTGTATTGTCCCACCGCGAACATCCCAGATAAAGATACTCCTAATATCACAAGTAAAGGGATCACATGGCACAAGGTAATTAAATGCTGTTGATTTATCTATGTAAATGACATGGGCTGTTTCTTTGAAATGAATTATTTTAAGGTATTAAAATGAAGTGAGTTCTTTTTAGTTTAGTTTAGTTTTTATTGATAGATTTTCTGTTTCTGACCTAATCTTCCATTTGTTAGGCAGGGGAGATTTTAACAACACCAAACACCTTCTGGAGTGTGGTGGAAAGCGATGCCAGTACCTACATGTGTATCAGATCTTTCTTATACGAGAGTCAAACTTACAATATGAGCTTCGCTGTAAAACTGGAAATCCAGCCAAGCAGTAAGAAAAACACATTTGGATCTGTATTAATGGTGTTTATATTTTAAATGAATAAACAAAAGATGTTTTTGGTGCACAGAATATGGAAAATCTGAGATCCGGTCACCACAGCATGATGATGAGTTTCTAATAGATTTAGGTGAGTTCTTGTCCGGTTTCATTCTAAGAGTTAATCCTAAAAAAAAGATGAATGATTTTATTGTTCTTTTAACTCTGATTTTAGGCTCATCAGTGGTGATAGAATGCAAAGCTATTTTGTATTCAGAATTTGACGAGGTGTTTTGGCTAAGTGAGAATGCATTTGTAGATACTGATGTGAGCATACCAGTTTACTACAATTACTCAAGGTAGAGTTTCTACATACTGTCTATCCGAGGTTGTGAATAAAAGCAGCCTTTTGGGATGACAGTCACATTTCACCAAATCTGTGTCTTTTATTTGCATTTCCCACCTTTTTAGGACCAAATATGTAGATAAAATAACTGTAACAGCCTCTTTGGTCTTAAGAGATGTCTCAGAGGAACATCTGTTGAAGACGTACACATGTAAGCTGGAATCTGACCACCAACAATCAAGTTTTGTCAGGATATCTCTGGCTGAAAAAGGTTAGCCACTTGGATGTTTATACGTTGACATTTATCTACCATTAAACTGAAATCACAACCTGCCTACTCATAAAGAGTTTAAATCTTTGATTATTTTGTGCTCTTATTTCCCTACAGCTCATCCAGTCTTATTCTTCCCAGTCTTCGTGGTCATCTGCACTTTGGTATTTTTAACCATTGTATTGATTAGTTTGTTATTACTGGCATACCATGTGAAAAAGTCAAAATCTTTCAGCTGTGTAGTCTAAAATGCTGTAAATAATCCACACAGTTTGTGTCGTGCTGCAGTACTTTAAGAGTTTATTATCTCTTTAATAAAGTCAAGCCTTTAACACAAGAACAATGCCTCAGTGAGGTTGCGACTGTCAATTTTTAGATCAAAGCCTGAGCAGAGCCACTGCACCACTTATGTTTGTTTTTAATGCTTTGCTTCCCCCTATTGGAAGTAAATGATACATGCAAGTTTAAATTTACCCATTTGAATCACTCACCTGATGAAAAATATATATATGTGGAAATAATTACAGAAAATAGGCTATATTTGTAATAAACATTCTGGTATCACCTTTACAGATACTACCTACTAAAAAAAGGTTTAGTAGGGAAGGAATCTGTGCTTCTTGTGGCATTAATAAGATACCTTGTTTATTCATGTCACATTCTGCCAGCCCTCTCTGAGAGGCACTGTCAGCACAGAGGCCATTATAGTTTATTCAAATACTCATACAGTTTCCTCTACACAGTCGTTTTGTTACACAATTATTTGAACTAGTTCAGAATAGTTTTCTAACCTGCAATAGCCAATCTCAACCCCCTGGGGGTGACAGAATACCAACATCCTCGACACTCGATTTGCACATCTATCTTGGATTAGTGTGAAATGAAAGGAAAATAAAACACTGGGTTTAAGTTAAATTTGACTAATATGCATGGACTCATCCATCCATACATCCATCCATTCTATTCCAGGATACTGCAGGTATCTTATAGTTTGTAAATTTTGCCGTACATCAATGTTTGATCCTCTTTTTGAAAGTCGCTTTGGATAAAAACGTCTGCTAAATGAATATTTGTATATGTAAATGTAAACAGATTTGTATTCAGAGGGAATGTCTACAGTTATTTGCCATGTGTAATACCAGTAAACCCTTTTGTGCTTCATGCCAGTCCATTTTATGTTCCATGGGTAAACATGTATGGATTATTTATGTAAAATGCATGATTTTATAAAATAGTCTGAAAGCAGCTACATTATTTTATATTCATTGTAATCCAACAGAATGGAACCTGACGTCCATCTTTGTTCTTTAAGCAGTATGTATATATCTTGACATGGCTTTTTGTTTTGTCCTGACTTCTATAATTTAGTTGACTGCACTTTATACAAATGTGGAGCTGCTTTTATAATATATATATATATATATATATATATATATATATATATATATATATATATATATATATATATTAGACGCAAATGCTTCTGTTAATATTGAATCTTCTTCCAAAGTGCAGTGAAAGGGGATGAAGATATGATGAGGTGAAGATTCCAGCAAGATGTTAAGTATTAGAGAAACAATTTTAATACATGACATGTCTGGCATTCTTCAGAGGCTACTGTTTGTTTCATAAGTTTGTTTCATCTGCCGTTTGTGTAGCCTGAATTGGTAGGATTCCTTTAAAATTCATCTGTGCTACTCTACCATGCGTGGATATTTTACTAGACCTGCAAAACCTTATTTTTGTATGTTGCTGTAATATTTATCAGAATAAATATAATTCCTTAAATAGCACAATGCCCTTTAGAACAGTATTGTTTCTTTTGCTCTGCTGACTTGTCAGTGTAAGTGATTGATGAAACTATCTTTGTCTTAACACATGAATCAAACAACAACGAAAAGGAAACAGAAAACAATTTGCTCAACTTCAATGTGGTTTTAGTGAAGCGTATATATATATATATATATTTATATATATATATATATATATATAAGACAGCTTATGAAGCAGTTTTGGTTTAACTGTTGGATGGCACTTTGTTTTTCCCAGATGTCAGCTTTCAGTCACCCTTTTGAACATTATAAATATGGAAAACATTCAATCATATATTTCCAGTTTGATTTACATAAAATATAAATGCAAGTTATATTGAGTCACATTTAATACTATGAGTCAATAATGATCAAGATGATGGAAAAGCAAAAGAAAATATCGTACTGCAAACCCAGCCAAGAAACCAAGATGTGTTTGACACATTTTTTCTTGGTGTTTATTTAAGCACGGTTCACTAGTAGTGTTTACGTAGTGTCTGAAATCTTCAACATACTTGCTGCATATATGAATCCCTGCTTCGAAGGTAATTTTTAAGCCTGGGCTGAATGGCTGGTAAAACTCAATTTTCTTTTGTGAAGTGAGGGTAACTGAACAGATTTTACACAGTATAGAGAAAAAGCACGTCACCACATGTCCAACCGTCTTTTCGACTGCATAATGCATAATGTGGGAGGGTGTTTTCACAGTTACAAGGAGCGCTGCTTTAAGTTGTCACGGGTGAGTGGTTGAGAGGAACTAGCAACCGTGCAGTGTCCTTAAGTTTGTTTCACTTTATCTCTCACCACACACTGTGGTTTTCACTGAGGAAGAATCTTGTTTCGCTTCAGGACTAATGTGCTGTAGGAAGTAAACTGTTACCAAACACGACTCTGCTGGAGACTAATCAGGATGATTCTGCTACTTCTCGTCCTTATTACTGGTAAGCAGTCGGTGCAGATATAGGAGGGTTTGAATTGATGTTTTTGTGAATGACTAGGATGACTAGGATGAATGAATGTTTTGTGAATGACTCACACTAGGACATAGAAGCAAGCGCTCCATGAAAAAAATATTTGGACAAAACATTTATATAACCACCCTGAAGTGAAATTTGATGCAGTACTTCAAAGATTTGAACTTAATCGACTCATTTATTTCATGAGCAAAAGAAATGCTTCTTATATCCATTTACTGCACAAGCCTGGGGGCTGCACAGTGGAAAAGTAGGTGTTGCCATGCAGCAAGAATGTTTTGGGTTCAATTCCCCCTTTCTACATGGAGTTTGCATGTTCTCCCTGTGCATGTGTGGGTTCGCTTCCTCCCACAGTCCAAAAAATACGATTGGGCACTCTAAATTGTCCTTAGGTGTGAGTTTGCATGTGAGTGGTTGTTTGTCCTGCATGTCTCTGTGTCACTCATTGTAAGCTGGATATAGGCACCAGCAGACCTCTGCAATCCCACAAGGATAAGTGGGTTAGATAATGGATGTATCCTGTCAAGGATAAAGTGTTAAATGTATTTTTTCCCCTCACCTCTCCGTAATTCCTCCTCAAAGGCAGCGCTTATGATGGATGAGCCTCAAGATGAGGCAGCGTCTTGGTTAATGGCCACTTGGCCACAGTCACCTGTCTCCCCATGTATGCACTGTAATGTTTGTCTGGATGGGTGTACTGGAATTGTCATTTCCCCTCTGAGGGATCAATAAAGGATAATCTAATCCAATATGCCTGTTGGAGTGAAATACATAGATGGGAGAAGTAGCACTTTATGCATCTGCATTTGTTGTCCAAATCAGGTAAAAGGACTAGTTTGAGTCTCGCATAGAGTTCAGAAGATTTTTTTCTACTTTCACAAATGCGACCATTCCTAGAAATTAGGATGTGGTTAAACCCTTTTCCTTGCTATTTTAGACGTTAAAAACATTTCAGAGCAAAACAATGTGGCTCTTTTTTTTTCTTTTTTTTTTTTTATGACTACTTCAAGGTCAGACAGACAGCACCAACAGTTTCAAACTAGTCCTTGCATAATTCCTATTCTTATTTGTAATTCAACGAAATGCTTGTATGCAAAAATCTGCAGAAATATAAGCAAGCCAGAGAAATTGTGCAGATTAGGATTGTTATCTTTTCACAGTCATCCCTTTCCATAAAACTTGGTTAACCCATTTTTGATGTTTATTATATATATTTTTTTAAAGCATGATTGTATAACATTAGCATTGCAAAATTGCTTAACTTAAAACAAAAACAACACAAACTCAGTTTGATGTGATATATTTATGCTCTAAATTACAAAAAAATTTTAAATAACTAGTTCAGCTTTCCCCAAATTTTAAGATATATGCTGTAATATGGGATTAAATCTAAAACTAAAGACTTTGCTTATATATATTTATTTTTTATTTTTTTTACTAATTCACCTTATGAGAGCATAACCTCATAGACTTGGAGGTAAAAGCTAATCATACAAAATAATGGCAGGAAGTACGATGAAAAAACAGTAGATTGTGAAATAAGAAGAAATGTCATTTGATTTTACAGGTAGTTGCCCCATGACAGCTGAAGATATCTATGTCAAATCTGGTGAACTGGTGATGCTGCATTGCGGAGAGTTTGAATATGACACTGTATTGCTCTGGAAAAAGGAAACTGACCAGAAGACGCACCTCTACAGCAACCTGTCAGCATCTGAGCAGCTGCAGCTCGGTCTGGTGGTGTATCAGAACGGCCTTGTGATTCTCAGTGCGTCTCTTAATCATCAGGGGAATTACTTGTGTGCTCCCCTCGGGTACGACGAAAAAACTGATACAGTCAGTCTGGCTGAACACGTCCGCACTTATATTACATACCATAAGATGTAGATAGATATATCAATCCATTTGAATGCTGATTTTCCTGCTCTTTCCATCTTTCTCTGATTTACAGGAATACTAGCAGCGAGAAATGGTTCAAGCTTACGGTATGCCCTAAACAGTCCAAAGAGTGTGACATTATAAAAAAGTACAAACAGACATGCTACACAAGCCACACCTGCATGCTGTACTGTCCTAAAGTAAGCCTCCCGACTGAAAGATTGCCCGGTATCACAACCATTAAACCAAAATGGTACAAGGTATTTAAATCAGCACTGGAAACTTTTTCCTTCTTCCTTTTAAACTTCTTAGTTTCTCATTAGTTCACATTGTGGCTTCTTTCCCTAGCAGAATGGTGATCTCTCAAAACCTCACTTACCGAGTGTTGAATTAAAGGAAAGCGGAGTCTACATCTGTACATGGTCTTTCTTCTATTCTGGGAAAACATACAATACGTCCTTCTCTGTGGAGCTTGTTGTCCAGAGAGGTATAACCAAAAAACCCTGTAATTATAACTTAACACATTTCCAAAAATCTGTTAGTTTTTTGTCTTGAAATGTGTGTTTTTGTAAGTAGAAAAGCTTCCGGAAAACTTGGGAATCTATTCACCACAGAATGGTCAGGTTTTTGAAGTACAACTTGGTAAGTGTTTGAATTGCAGCATTGAGGCACCAACATATATTTGAAATTTTTGTGTATCTTCCTTCTGTGATTTTATTTAATTTTTTCCCGCCAGGCACAAAAGTGGAGATTGTCTGTAAAGCTGTCATAGATTCTTGCTTAAATAGTCTGTTTTGGATGCATGACAAGGTTTTTTTGGATGACTCGGACTATTACACAGATTCATGGCAAGAGTTGAAATGTTGTTTGTACTGCAACTGATAATACACAGAAATATTATACATAGAAATATTGCAGTAGATGATAACTCACTGATTTCATTGTTCTGTCCCCTTTAGCAATGAAACAAACGGGAAGCCGCAATGGATGACTGCAACTTTAGTTTTCAGAGAGGTGTCAGTAGGAAATCTGTCCAGAAATTTCACCTGTAAATTTGAAAGTGACAAACGTACATCCATTGTCACAATCAACCTTATTAAAAAAGGTGTGGGAATTTTCAAATGAATCAAACAGTCAACGTTTTCTGTTGTTTATTTTTGTAAGAGATGTTTTTTGTCACCAAATAATTGCAAGCTGAGTTTTTGGTTTATTTAATTACTTCATCATCTCATTGCCTTCCTGCAGCACAGCCAGGGAAAGTTAAGCTAACAATATTCACCGTCTGCTTTGGGGTGTTGATTGTGCTGATCATTGTTGTTTACGTGAAGTTTAAAATTGATGTTACCCTTATTCTACGAGACGTAGTTGGAGTTACCTATTGCAGCAACAACACCTCAGGTGAGTTTTTTGTTATATTTAATGCCACATTTACATACTTAGTTAGTTTATATATACATATATATACAGTTTATATATACATATATATACAGTTTATATATATATATATATATATATATATATATATATTTTTTTAATTTTTTTTTTTTATTCTTTTCTATTGCATATTTGATGAGAAGCAAAAAAAACTATTTCATTATACATGGAAACTTGTTTCTTTACTGTGCAGATGACAATAAACTTACTTAAATCTAAGCTTCAAAAGGTCGGAAGTTCTACATAAATTTATTTCAATGTTGCATTGATTTTGTCGACAGTTTTTGATTGTACAAGAATCCAAATTTTCAGTGGTTCAGTGTCTTGGATTAGATTAATCCAGTGGTACAGTCATATAACAACTAACTGTTGCTCCGTAGCTTTTAACCATCGGATGATCTGAGAATCCAGTCCTTGTTTAGACTTTTCTATCAGAAAGTAAACAAAGATACAATGTATATTAAAAGCTGGCATGAAAAAAGTGATTGTGCTGTGTGTTTGTGAAATAAATTTTATCAGGTCTTTTGTAGATTTTAGTAACGAGAAGGGTTTTTGTGACAGATTGTAATTGGCTAAACCTTATTTTTGGCAAACGTTCGTTGTGTGTTCAGATGGAAGAAGCTACGATGCGTTTTTGATGTGTTACAAAAGCGATGGTGATGGAGGACTGAGTGAAGAGGACAGAAAACTCCTGGCGAGTACTTTGGAGGATCAGTTTGGTTACAGCCTCTGTATTTATGATCGAGATGTC
>JAVLVB010000508.1:505830-533358 GCA_032876305.1 Orestias chungarensis | reverse complement strand
CCAGAGGAGTGAATGCTGCAAGTCAATGACTCGATGCAATCTGCTGGGGTTCCTTAGATTGGAAACTTTTTCAAATTGATTTGTTAGAATGTATCCTTGATTTTAATTGATTTTTTGTAAAGTGCCTTGAGACGACACCTGTTGTAAATTGGCGCTATATAAATAAACTGATTCTTGATTCTTGATTCTTGAAAAGGCAACGACAACTGAGATAAGCAAGGTCAAAGGTCAACTTCATCTCTGTGGTTATTCTTAATGAAGCATGGAGTGTTCATCTGATGTCACACAATTAATGACATTCATATTAACCTTGTTTTTAAACTTGATTGTCGTAAAACCTGCACTTAATACCCATTTGTCATGCGTAGTGGTATTCAATAATAATTTTAAGCCCCAGGAATGATTAAGTGAACAACATATTGGTTTATTTTTGTGATTTTTGGTTTTGACATTTGAGAGTTTCTTTCTGTCATAGCAAAGTTCCATTTATTGCTTTGTCTGTTTCCTGAGAAGTCCTGTGGTGTTCACACTGACAACATAACTTTATTTCCTGTTACCACACAGCACAATTTGAAGCGCGCTCTGCCCCTGTGTTTAAGCATCCTGCTCCTAACATGACAGAAGCGGTTGAGCTTGGTAAGTGCATTTAACCGCAATGATGCAAGTGGACTAATACGAAAATGTTGGATCTGTTTGATCACTGACATTTTATGGAACTGATTTATTATTTAAAAAACAGCTTGGTTAGGACTAATATTAAGTACTGAAAGCCTTTTTACATAATAAGTATATACTAATGCTCCTTTTTAGGTTTGTTTTCTGTTCATTTTTTCTGTTTTAGGTCAGCCTCACAACCTAACGTGCAAGGTTATCTTTGATTTTGAGGTAAACCTATCTCGACAAGTACAGTGGGTAATGAATTACGGTGGCGACATGGAGAAAAAGACCCTACTGCACTTGGAGCACCCTCAGTGAGTAAAGAATATCATTGCGTAGTAAATACTACGATTACATTTTGTTTTAAAATGCAAAACAGATTAACACTCTTGTCATTTCCAGAGAGACGCAGGTGTTGTCAAAGTTTCAGATTACGCAGAAATCAATCATAAAGGAAGTGACACAACAACACCTGAAGCACACATACACCTGTTTCGCCAGCAACACTGTTGGAAACAACAGTGTCACCATTAAACTTAATAAAAAAACGCAAGGTAGCTTTTTTTTTTGTGCTCTATATGTATTTTATAATTTATATTGTAATGCAAAATTCACCAGAATTTAATTATTCACCTAATCGTAGTGTCAGAAAAATGCAAATGGTAAAGCATTCATAGTGTGAACTATGAACCGAAGAAATACTTTAAATCTAAAACTAGATGGGTTCACAGATATCCTTACTGTGCTAAATGCAGGAAAGTAGTTTGTTCTGATTGAGAAGATACTATTGTCATATAAGCCTTAACGACGCATATAAGCACAATTAGGAATGTTCAGAGAGCTTTAAAGCTGCTATAAAGAGGTGACTGATAAATAAGGGTTGCAGTAATTTTTTTTCCTTAGTTGTCTGTAAGTTCAACTAAAATTCAATCAAGTTGGTATCAAAAACGTGTTAATGGGTGAATATAACACTTAAACTCCTGATTATAACATGTCTGAAATAAAAAAAAATCCATTTCAATTTTTCTTAGCTTAATCTTTAACCAAACATTGAAATAAGGCCTATTTTCATTCTTTTAGAGTATTTTCCTTAAACTCAATCCCAAAGAGGACAAAGTTAATTGCTTTATCTGTTTTTTGGTTATTTGGTTGATTATTACATTTCATATTAAAACCTTTATTAGTAAATAATGGGGATGTAGCATGCTGTTTCATTCTTAGAACAGAGCTCACTGCCTGGTGTGTGTGTAAATAAGAGAATAAAGTCAGTTAGAGTGCCTGGTTTTATACTGTAGAAATAAAGGTATACAGTAATAAAATGTAAGTAATTTAAAGTAATTTAAAAATGTATGTCATTTATTTCAGTAAAATGGCAATCACTGGTCGGGTATCCGTTTGCCTGCTTTTTTATGGTCATCTGCCTAGGAGTTATTCTGCATGTCAAGTGGGTGGAAATACAACTTCTCTGCAGATCCAGGTTCCAGCTTGGAAAATGTGATGGAGGTAAATGCACACACACATGCATGCTATTGTTTTTACTATAGCTAAGAACTAAGATTATAACATTTGACTTAAGCATGCGATTTCACACACTTATTTTCTACAACACCATACTGATGTCAACTATTATTATTATTAAATAATGTTTTTACTGTTATTTAGGTCGTTAAATCCTTTCTTACCTTGCAGAAAAGAAAGAATTTGATGTTTTTGTGTCATATGTGTCGACGGTTCCATCAGCCGAAGTGGTAAATGGGCTTTTTTCTAAACCTTACAGTGTGGCAGAAGGTAAAACCCCAAATTACGTGATCCATTATTTTTAATTTAATATTTAAAGTGGAATAAAGTAATTTGCTCTTCTTCTTCATTGACAGGGTGTATATCAAACATGGAGATGCAGAGCAATGAGGAACCAATAGAAATGCTGCGACCACAGGTGTTAGAGGACCAGTGGGGTTATCGTGTCTGTCTGCTGGAAAGGGACATACTTCCAGGAGGAGGTGATGAACATCAAATGTGTATGTATCTATGCCCACGATGATTGATCGTATGTTTAAATGATCCAATTTTTCTTTACAGCTTATACCAATGATGTGGTTCTCACTATAAACAACAGCCGGATGCTTATTTGTATACTGTCAGCTGAATATTTCGCAAGCGGTGACGCTGTTTTCGTACTGGAATCAGGAGTCAAGGTAGGCCAGCACAACCCAGAAAGTAGATGAGTAGTTGCAATCTTTATACATTTCTCTTTTTTAGTTTACTACACTGAAAATCAAGTCTATAAAGAAAATTTGGTTATTTTTAAGATAAGTATCAACTGTTAGATTTTGATATTTTGAAAATTGGTCTGAAAAAAACTAAATTTGGAGAATAGCGGGGAAAAAACACTTTAGACTGTGTTTTTGATGTCAAGTTAGACGAATACAACTTAGTGTGCAAAAAACTAAGTAGAATGTATAAAATAAGACATTTTTCTTACTGTATAATGGGATAGATATAATGCCACGGGAATTCAATAATAAACCAACTGATTGGTTAGCAAATTGAAATGCATTATTAAACTTGTGACCCTTATAAAAGTTGCTGCAACCTTTGTTATAAATTATGGTTAAATCAAATCAAAAATAAAATAAGCTTTATGTGGCAGCTGAAAAGAGCCTTACGCTCTATTATTCAAAATATTTATTCCTTCTAACATTTTTATTGACATACTTATGAGCTAGCTTCTATGTATCGAGTACAGGATTTGAAATGTTTTTGCGTTTACGTATAATAAACGATCAACTCGGACCTACTGTATAGCGTCCGGATTGGTTTTCATTAACAAGCACCTTTAGTTTTGTTTTGTGTGGGTGTGTGTGTTTGTCAGATACTTTTTCCAAATATTATAAGAGAAAAAAGTGTGTAAAGCCCATGTTAAACTTATTCCTGAGAATGAAACTGGTACTGTACGTGTGCATAAACTTTACAAATAAAGTAGTACAATCCACAAATGAAAAAGGGATTCCTTAGTAGTTTCTGAACGGTTAACAAGCGTATTCATTGTGAAATTATTCAAAACCCAGTGACTCACACAACTTCTTCCACATCTTTAGGCTTTACTGCAAAGGTCTGCCCTCAAGATGCTGTTAATATGGACCAGCGAAACCTCCCCTACCTTCAGCAAACCAGAACCTCAACTACCCAAACTGGTGCAAAAAGCCTTGAAAGTGCTCCCCAGTCTGGAGTGGAGCACAGACTGTTCTTCCACAGCTATCAGAAGCTTCTGGAACTCTTTGCGGAAAGCAATGCCAGCTCTTGGAGAGAGGCTGGGATAGGATTGAGATATTGAAAATATTTCTCCCACAAGACCTATAAACTACTTTTGTTTAACTGGGAAAAAAAAAATTTGTAATTCTAGATCGATCTGAATGAAAATGTGTGAAAATGTCCCTGGTGAGAAAAAAAAATCCTTATGTTCATTTCAAATGTTAAGAAAAGACAATTGTTTCCAATCTGTATTGATTTTTTTATTTTTCTATAACTCCTTAGTTTATTGCAATGAAGACAAATAGAAACTGAAAAATTCAATGTATGGATGAAAAGTAGTATGTTCAGATTTCTCCTTTAATCTGCATTAAACAAACTTTAGCCTTTAAATTCAAATTAAAGAGAAATGGGTGAAACAGAAACAGACAGTACCAGTGTTGATATTTTATTTTATGCCAGAACAATGGTCACGTAATCCACAGACAACTCTAACCTGCATATTTAAGATTATGGCAAGAAAGGTTGCGGCAGATAAGTGGGTGAGTTATATTGCTAAACTCTCAAAAGGAAAAGTCAGGGAAACTACCTAATTTTACCAAAAGTGCAACCAAGTGAGTGTATGGTAGAGATTTAAGGTTTCTATGTTTGACAACGGAGGAAACTTATTGTAAGCATGAGAAAGAAAAAAACTATGCTTTGGCTACAGGTTTGAATTAGGTGGACATAAAAAAATAAAGGTTCTCATAGATGAGAAAGCTAACAGTTTTACAACAAAACAGTAAATCTAAGATCAAAAACGAAATTAATCCGAAAAGAAAAAACAACAACCTACATTTAAAGTTTTAGTTTGTGGCTTAAAAAATAAAACATTGCCACTATGTACATTTGTACACCACATCACACAAGCAACATGCTTGTAAGAAGAGTAAACCAAACCAACTCATAGAGGGAACAAGAACATCACAATAATATCAGGAGGTTATCAACAATTTCAATCACCAATAAGGCAACAAAAAAAGCATGACTTAGCAGAAGTTTAAAATTATTTTCTGGCTAACTTGTCCCTTTCCTCATTATCGGCCCACATCTCTGGGTACAAGAGGTGTTTGACAATTTCACCCCAGAGTTAGGATCAACAAGTTGTGGTTACAAGCATAAATACCAGTTGAAAGGCTGAAAATATTCTTCGCTGCCTGGATAGATGTAAAAACCAGAGCCTACGGTGACAAAAATTAGATTCTTTGTACATATCCCACAATGTTTACCCAATATAAGAAAATCTCATTTAGTGACAAAACGTTTGTGGCAGTGATTTATTACTTGTCAGACTGGGATTTCATCTTCCTTTCCCAAAGTTTCTGATTGTCAGAGAAGCCCTGCTTGCCCTTGTTAAAGGAGTTAGGTCCTGCAGACGTTGGTGTCTCCCTGGAAGGAAAAGGAGTTTGTCATTTTAAGTGAAGCTGAAAATTTCAACACACAGTAGGAACTACATGTTTACATACAACCTTTTGAAAGAAAGAGTTGTTTTATTCACTGACATTAAATAAAATAAAATAAATCCTGTTTTAGAACATACTTCCCAAAGTTGCTTTATATCAGAGTCATCCAAGAATTAGGTGAGACTTTATTACTCTTCATCCGAATACAAATTTTGCAATATTTTTTAAGTGCAGGGGTACTCAAATAGAAATGATGAGGGGCCACTTTTTTTTTTCAGTGACTCAAGGGGCCATCTATTGGGACCGTGTATGATAACATATCATAACAATATAACATATGTATAACATTTATAACATATTTTATAACATAACATTTCATTTTTATTAAAAACAAAAATATTACCTAAAATTAAAATATAATTTTTATTTGTGCATTTATTAAAATGAATAACTAAATCGAACCAAACATAACCCTGTTCAAGATAAAAAATAAAGGCAGCCCATTTCTTGTGCTTTGTTCAACAAACTATGCATCTCTAGAACTATTTCACATTTCTCACATGTCCCCTTTAATGGGAGAAATGGCCTCTTGTTTCTTTGGCCATTATTTCAAACCTGGGCTTAAATTGTGTGATTGCCAGAGAGACACATCGATTCATGTGCTTGTTGGCTTGGCGACTCCGGTACAGATTTTCAATTATATTCATATTTGAGAATGCAGATTCACATCTGCATGAGGAGCCGCACATTGTAAGGATGTACGTTTTCTGTCCACTCTGGTTGGAACTGGCGGTTTTTCTGTCCAGTTTTCTTTTTGGAGCAAATTTCGAGTATGCCATTACTGCTCCGGTGGGTAAACGTGTGGCTGCTGCTGAGAGTGACTGTCTCAGTTTGGCAGGGCTGTATGGAGGCAACCCTGATCACCGTATTGAGATTGCGGCTCGCAATTTCAAAATAAGAGCAGGCAGTGCAATTGAAATTGTTTTGTCTTTTTAATAATTAAAAAAAAACTTTTCAAAACAGCTTGTGGGCTATTAATAGATACCCAAAGGGCCACAAAAGGGCTGCAGGCTTCTATTTGAATATGCGGGCTTTATTGGTTGGTGAAATTTAAATTATTAAACTTGGGCCAAACATTTTGGGTATACATCCTCAAGCTTTTTGCACCATTTCAACTTTAGGCCATTCAGGCTGAGCTGTGTTATAACACACGTGGGCAAAAAATAGGACTTCAAAATGTTGAATATTTTTTTGTCAATTTTAAATAGACAAATAAGGGTGTGTGCTTGTTAACTTCTGAAATTAAAAATAAAACATAGCACTCCTTATTTTCTGAATTAATGTCAGAAATACTTCTTGTAATCGTAACTAATTTAAATAGGATTAATGTGGTGTCTTTTAATGTAAAAAAGTAAGTAAATATGGTTGGTTGTCTTTTTTTGCAATGTATATAAAATCAACAAATGAGGGAAAAACAAAGTGACATCTATCATAGCATTAGTACCTCCCAATGTTCTTCATCCTCATCTTTGCTTCTGGAGGCATTTCTTCTGGTTCACTCTACACAACCGGGGAAACTAAAGTCAATTACTGCTCAAAGATTTTTGTCTGGAAATTACGGTGTCTGTGGACACTTACATCATCGTCTTCATTAAAAACTGACACCAGCTTTTTTGGAGGAAGTGGTGGCACGATCTCCTTGGGTTTCTAGAACACAAAAATACCATCACAGATTTAAACAAAACAGCAAAATAGCACCATGTTTTGCAAGGTGGCTAAAATAAAACATATTTATTAACAGGTAAAATAAATTAAATAACAAACCAACTTCAGTTTTTTTTTTTACTCCGAAGATGAATAGAATAGGCCTAAAAGCTTCAGGTTTTAAAGTTGATTTTCATGCTGTTCTGAAAATTATTTCAAATTAAAAAGTTATACACACAATAGTTAGTGTCTGCGAAATTCACTCTCACTTACTGTTGCTCCTAGTTTGATAGAAATGGGGTTTGACTTCATCGCCACCTTACTGCCCTTGCTGAAGCCAATTTTTGAAGTTTTGCAAGGTGCTGGTTGGTCCGCTGAGGACTGGTCCTCATCTTCAGGGATAAAATCCTGAGATTTGCGTTTGACAGCAGTCCCACCTCCTCCCCCAATGCTACAAGAGACAGGCTTAGTTTTCACTCTGTCCTCCTCCTCCTCCTGTGGCCCTGCTTGAGGCAAGACAACTCACCAAGGTGAACAACTGCTTTGAGGGATTCGGGAGAGTTCAAACCTACATGTTGTTGTTAACTCAGATTTCACATCACAAATCTTTTTTTAATGAATGTCTCAAATAAGGTCAGTAGCCATTAATGAAACACCACAGATGAAGGGTTATTACATACTATTAAGACATGAACTGATTAAAGAGTCGATGCAGTAATCAGTTTAACAATCAAACTACTCTAGATTAGGAGCTTAATTTAGGTAAAATATTTTCAATTGCTTGAAACTTAAACAATGAGGCCCTCTGCTTCAAATTCAGGTGGAGGCAACATAAAGTACTACAGAAATGTATGCCTTTTCTTAATTCAGTAAGGACTTTGTGTAGACATGGGTGGAAAAAAGCAAAATAGAAACATATTTTAAAGGCCATCTAAAAACTGTGAAAATGGTTGAAAATGAACAACATCTGGATTAGAGCATAATCTTAACAAAACAGGACTTGAATAATACTTTTTCCACAGCATGTTTACCTTAAAAGAGATATAATTGAATGCAGTTTCACTCAGATAAAAAAAAACGAGCATTTTGATCTGGCATTTGAAACAAGCTAGAAAAAAAAGCATCACAAAAGAGCTACTTAAAAGTGAATGAAATTATTCTATCTGTATGACTAGCCATTACTAAATAAAACAGTAACTTAATTGTGGTTTAACCGTGTATTTTTTAATTCAAAGGTATATCCTAGAACTGCCTGCACAGGTCACAATACTGAAAGGCGATTTAGAACAAACTAGATTAGCATAGGGTAGCTGCTTCTGGTAGCTGGCATTTACCGAATTAATGAACTTTAACAGGATTTTTTCACAAACCCTTGTTAATGATCAGTAATTTACTTTACGTATGCTCTGTAGCCTAATAAGCACATTTTAACAAGCACTATGGGCAGCCTTAATCTAGCGTTACTGATGCTAGCAGTAGCCGGCTAAAGCTAACAAGAAGTTATCTCTTTGGAGCTCACCAAACTTCTATTTTAAAGTCGAGGCAAACCGGTAGCACTTTAAGATACAGTACACAGTTTTTTTTATTTTGTAACTAAGTTTTAAACACCAAAACAGCACAAGTATCACCTCCGTCGTCGGAGCTATTTTTCCTGTTTCGTTTGTTTTCCGCCATCATAGCTTTATCTGGTTTAACTCGCAGTTCTCCGCTTTGCCGCGTGTCTTCCCCAGGCGCTGGTTTGCTTAACGGACTTAGATACATTGAAAGCAAGAGAAGAAGAAGAACGAGAGTTAAAATGACAGCAAGCTAACTTCTACCTTAGGGAAAAGAAGTAGGTAAGAAACCCCCTTTTAAAAAGGTATCATGTTAAAAAGAAACAACATTATGTGTGGTAAAATATAAGTAATAAATATAATAGAAAAGAACACGGTAACGTTAGCTTTCGTACGACATGTCGTGTAAATATTGTTGGTGTGTTGTGGTAGCTAACGCGAACCTTAGTTCCCACTGGCACCTAGCTATCTTAAGGTAATGTTTTACTTACATCCTACATATAATTTCATATAAGCACCAAATAATGTCGTATAATTTTATTATTCTCTGGTGTTTTCTTTCGAATCATTTTAGTGGTCGAAAGGTTTGACATCTTGTTTCCTTTTCTGTCTTTTTCCTTAAACCCTTAAAAGTCACCTCCCATCCAAAAAAGGTTTCTTTAGTCCTTAATAATAGGGAGATTTTTAGGTTTAAGCCCATTTATTTATAAATAGAGAATGACAGAAATTTAAAAAAACAATCTCAGACTTCAGGACTAATTGGTTTTAAATGGTTTAACTTTATTATTTATTAAAATAATCACATTTGAATATTAGCAGAGTGGCTGGGAAGTAAAATTTGGTATAATCCTTTTTTTTTTAACTCTCCCTCAAACAACATTCCCAGAAAACGGCTTGATATGCTGGTTTAGGCAGGCTATGGAAGACTTATAATATAAAGAAACGTAACCATTGCTTAACAGTTTTGTAACCTAATAAGCGTGTCATGTTAGTTTGTTCGACGTCATCAAAAATAATTCAAGCACAATAAGATGGATGCATTAACAGAAAAATAACCAAAGTTGCCGGGCCAAAAACAGACAATATAATTAAAATAGGTCATGACTGTAATCTGATACATGGATGAACTGTTCAAAGTGTATCCCGCAGATAGGGTTGATGGATGCATTTCCCTAAGGATCACTTATCAAATAACTTTCACCTGACATTGTTTGTTTAGAAAACTACATGTGACAAATATGTCTACAATAAGCTATTAAGCGTATAAGAAAGCTCACTCAGTTAAAGTCGATGAAGCATTTTGGATGAGACGTTGGTAGAATCAACTGATCTCTGTTTACGCATGTATTTTTAAACATGTTGTTTTTCTCAGGTTGTTTTTTTAAAGGTTTTGGCTAAACAATGTGTACCAGTCAGCATGGGACAAGCCTTGTGTATATGCTCCCGTGGCTCCATCACCATTGATAACAAAAAGTACTACTTTGTCCAGAAATTGGATGAAGGGTGAGTAAACTTGTTTGTATTGCAAGGCTTCCTGTCAACTGTTATTTTAGCTTAATCAGTCTTATTTGATTACTACAGCATATCAGTTTTTTTTTTATTACTCCGTTGTCTTTTAAGTTGTTGTTGTTGTTGTTTTTTCTCAAATAATTTAATGTCACACTGCCACCGACTTGCTTTTATATTTGTCTCCTCAGTGGGTTCAGCTATGTTGATCTGGTTGAAGGGGCAAAGGATGGACGTTTCTACGCTCTAAAAAGGATCTTATGTCATGATCGGCAAGCTCGCCAGGAAGCTCAGACGGAGGTGGAAATGCATCAGATGTTTAATCATCACAACATCTTGAGCCTGGTTGGGTATTCCTTTGTCGATAGCGGAGGAAAGACAGAAGCATGGCTTCTTCTGCCATACATTAGAGTAAGTTGATGTGTGAGGGGGTGCAGGGAGAAGGACTTGTGGCAGGCTCCACCTCAGTTTATTTTACATACACTTACACTTTCTCATAACATGCATATGTAATAATCCCCACCTTCTTTTGTTAGTGCCCCCTTCAAATGTTAAGGTATATGTAGACATTTGATGGGAGGTGCTTCTTCTCGGCACTAAAAATAATATTGCAAATGTTACACTGCTAGTTGGAAAAAAATGTTGTAATTCTGATGATGAAGAAATTGTCTGAGAATTTGATTCATTTCGGATATGTGTGTATGTTTGTGAACAGAAAGGAAGCCTGTGGTCTGTCTTGGAGAAACTTCGAGACAAAGACAGCTCAATGCCTGAAAGCCAGATTTTGAAAATTATCCATGGAATCTGTTCTGGTTTGAAGGTTATTCACGAGAAAGGCTATGCTCACAGGTAAAGATGTTTTAAGAAGAAGAAAAAAAAAATTTTATTGCAGAAACAAATGATTACTGAAAAAATTATGTAGATTTAATGGAGGAGAATGTCTGTATATATTTATCTTACCAGTCTTTCTCAACAGTTAATCATGTGTTATGTTAACTCGCATGCATACCGGATATCATATCTGCAGAAGTCGAGATCTTTCCTGATTGATCTGTGACGATGGATATGATCAGTTAGTCGATCAGTGTTTTCCCAATCGTCGCATCCATCACTAAAAAGCTCCAGAGGAGTAATTATTTTTAGTACATTTTTGAAATCATGGCCTGTTAATTGTGATGTGTATAAATATTTCCTCGGAAAAAAATGTTGATTTGTAACCTCTACAACAGCTGGTTTTCTTAGAGTCTTTGCAAGTTTGTCTTTCAGTTCTTAAGAATGTATGTTTGACTGGCATAAAAAATAAAATAAAGTATTCCGGTTACGGTTTTCCACTACTTAGTTCTTTCTTTTTCTATTATTTTATATCTCACAGGGACTTAAAGCCCACAAATGTGCTCCTTGATGAGGATGACAGGCCTGTTCTAATGGATCTGGGCTCAATGAACCGTGCAAGAATCGAGGTAAGAGTGCAGGTACATAGGAAGTATTGTACCAGTAACTCTTATTGTGATATACTCATATAATCATAGTACCTGTACAGCAGCAAAGTGAGTTGTTTTTGATCAACGAAGGGTAACACAGATTGGTCTTTCTTTCTAATTTTTTTTAATTACGTCAAATATAATTTGCTTAAGTTCTTAAATACAAGTAAATACTCAGAAACATTTTTTTAAATTCTTTTTTTACCACTAGATGGCAGCTGTGCATTGTTGACTTCTACTAAAATCTTGTGATAAATGGTTATGGTTCACATCCTAATATGTCATTAATTAAATTCTAACATGATGAAAGACGCGGAGAAAAATAAATACGTGTCCTACATGTTCTTTCCCTCCACGTCCTTCACATTTATCATTATTTTTCCTCCCTATTAAATCTAAAATGTAATTTAAATAGGTATGACCTACTTTTAAATTTTTGCTTTGAATGTGGAAGTTTATCAGGCATACCTTTAGGTGTTACTCACCCTGGAAGTACTTTATTATTCTAAGGGTCTATTTATTTATTCATTTAATATTTAACTTATGTATTTTATTATCAGGTCAGAGGATCCAGAGAAGCCATGACTGTACAGGACTGGGCAGCCCAGCGATGCACAATTTCTTACAGAGCTCCTGAGCTCTTTAATGTAGAAAGTCACTGCATCATAGATGAGCGCACTGATATCTGGGTAAAACTTCCCAACGGTCTTCTCTCCCGTTTTGAGCATATTGGCCTTTTTTTTGTTTTCTTTTTCTTTTTGTTTATTTACCTCCTTATCTCTCTGAACCTTGAAGCAATTGTGTAAATCCTTAATTCAGAGAATAACCCTATTCTTTTATTTGTGTTTTCCTTAACCTCCAGTCGCTGGGCTGCGTGCTGTACTGCATGATGATGCTGGAGGGCCCATACGATATGATATTTCAGAAGGGGGACAGTGTAGCTCTTGCTGTCCAGAATCCAGTTACCATCCCGTTAACTTGCAGGTCTGTATTCAAGCTCCTAAAACGGGTTTCCTCCTGGTTTATCAGATCCTCTCTATTTTTTTGTTTAACAGAAAGAGGAGAAGATTTTGAGCAAATACAAATTTGATACAAGGTTTATTAGCACTAAATAGGTTTTGGTTTTATACTTTTCTTTACAGTACTTTGTGCATGACTACTCCACAATCAAGTTAAAATGTAGCCTCTTTGATTCAGATCCCTTGTGTTTAACACTCATCCTGTTGTTTGTGATCCACATTTAAACTACTTACTCAACATCTGCATCACCGGGAAGGCCTTAAACTGTACTAATATTTGCCTGTCTGTTTTTGATGCAGGTACTCAAACGGCCTGCAGATGCTGCTGAGCTCAATAATGATTTCAAATTCGCAGGAGCGGCCAGGCATTGGCTGGGTTCTCGATCAGGTACAGGACCTGCAGAGCCGCAGCCCGAACACTGAGACCAACATGGTCTGATATCTGCTTGGTGCACTTTGTGTAAAGCCATGGACACTTCACCTCCAGTGTACCTGTGCCTGATTCCAGATTAAATTATCGCCTTTTGTTTTGTTATTTTATTGGAAGAATTGGGTACTATTTCTCGGTAGAAATCCTGCTAAAGCAAAATTAAATTGGGTATTCAATTTTTCCCATTCTGAAGTACAATGCATTTTTTTCTCATTGGTTTTAATATAATTCCACTTTTTTTCTCTCTTAATAGTTGCGAAAGGGGATTAATATGTCCAGAAAACTTGAAAGGGGCCACTTAGGTTTTTTAGAAAGCAAACAAAATATTTATCAATTTGCATCTTGATGGCTTTGTCTTTTTTGAATTATCTTAATTTTTTTATTATACGGCTTGTGGATCTAGTAATTTATACCTTTAAAGTTTTCAAGGGATGTTGTCCTCTATTTTCCAATGTTTGTGCTAACTTGACAAAAGAAGTCAATGGCTGTATATTTAAGAAGTTTAGTTGTTGTTTTTTTATGTTACACTCACTTCAGTAACAAGGTAGTTCTCAAATCCACTGCCATAATCTTTGGTCCCAAAACAATATGTGACTATTTACAACTTTCTTTACCATATGTCAACTTCTAGGCCTACAGCTTCTTGAAATCTGACCGGCAACTTAGCAATGAATGTTTAGACAAAACAACGCAGCAAATGCTTTACCATTCCAATGATACCGAAGTCTGCAGGCAACTCATTTTACAGATCGGAAATCTAAATTAATTCCTTTACTTAGACAGCGATAAGGCATGTTGCCGTAGAGCAGGGGTCTCCAACCCTGGTCCTCCAGAGCTACTGTCCTGCAGGTTTTAGATGCAACCCTGCTACAACACATCTGAAGCAAATAATTGGCTTGTTACCAGGCTTTTTTCCAAACTTGATGGTGCTGAATCATTTGATGCAACTGTGTTGCAGTAGGGTTACATTTAAAACCTGCAGTACAGTAGCTCTCGAGGACCAGTTTTGGAGACCCGTGCCATAGAGCTTCAACTTCGTCAAGCAGAGTGAAATATTATTTTATATTACTAATAATTAGCTTAAAATATGTATTTTACCAAAACTATTTTAGTAATCTGACCTAGACAGAAAACTGTGTTAATTTTTCATGTGGGCATGGAGATGAGTTTAGTTTTAAGTTTTTTTTTATTATTATGGTACGATAATATTAGAATGCAAAAACTTCATTGAAACTATCTAGTGAAGGGATGGGCAAACTTTTTAACTTGCGGGCCAGAATGGGTTCTAAAATTTGACCGAGGGGCCAGGAACATTACTTTACATCAGTCAAATTCTATTTTTTAATTTTGTATTCTGAAGATAAATAAATAATGCTTTCCTTAATGTGTAAATATCCATTATGTTTTCTTCATTTCACAATATTCCTTTAAGACTCCATTCTTGACCTGTCCTTCCAACCACCTTCTTCTCAATATGTACAGTTCATCATACGTGTTCTACATTTTCTTTCTCTCCACATCCTTCACATTTATAATTTTTCCTCCCTATTCAATATAAAATGTCATTTAATCTGATCATTATTATTTCTTCCTTTCGGTTTCTCATATTAATATTTCTAATGAATATTGACTTTTGTACTTTATATAATCTTCTTCTTTTCTTATCTTCATTCCTTCATTTTTTTCCATTTCTTTACTCTCAATAACTGATTTCCCTTCATTTCCCTTCGGCTCTGTGTCTGCGCTCGCAACTCCGCTGAAATGTTAGTGAGTCTGAGAGTACGAATCAACTTTGTGTATTTGGAAGGAATTATTTAATTGGATGAAAAAGGCCAGTCTTTGATTAGCTGGGAGCATGGCTCATTAACAAATAATGTAGAGTTGCAAGCGCAGACATAGAGCCGAGCGCGAGCAGAGTGAGCTGAGTGGGCGAGCGAGCCGTGTGTCAGAGTCGAGCGCGTGTCCGAGCACCTTTGAGCGAGTGCGCGCACCTGAGATTCATACGCACACGCTTACAATTATTGCTCCTTCATATAGCTCCGTGCCCGCAAACCTGGTGCCACAAAACTCTCGCCATAGAAAATTACACGCCAACGTGTCTAGAATAGTGCACCGTCTTTTGAGGAAACGAGGGTATTGCAGGGGATTTACACATCCATGGGTTTCTACTATAATTTGGACAAATTTGGCGGGCCGGATTGAAAAGCCTAAAGGGCCGTATATGCGCCGGGGGCCGTAGTTTGCCCAGGTCTGATCTAGTGAATATGTGTTGTTTTTTGTTGTTTTTTTTACGTATGCTTTTTTTCAGAAAATAGCTTCACTCTTTCAATTACCAGCTCAAGATTCGGTGTCTTGCGTTACATGCAGAAAAAATGCCAGATGAATAAATCAAAGTTGGTGATCATTATAATCACACAAGAGCTTAAACAGTTATTTTTTAATCCCTGAGGAAAATGTGGAGTGACAGTTCAAGGCATGTCTCTTCGTTATTGTAAGTGGACATTTTATTTTATTTTATTGTATTTTAGTGGCGTTTTAGTCCATTTAGTGTTTTGCCTTCCATCATTGCTTATGTTTAGTTTTAATTCTCTTTTACTATGCTCAATTCTCAGAACATCCATATTTGAGGATTACAACAGTACCTGTATAATTTTTTGAAATTACAGACATTTTGGGCATTTATTTTTAATTTATTGGAGGGGTTTTCTCACTGTAATGCATTAATGTTTTGACCATGAAAAGAGTCGTATTGGCCTTGATATATGAGTTGTACAGTTAACTGTTTGTCTATTTGATTCACGATGTAAATAAGTTATCTTTTGATGCAAAGTTTTGATTCAAGCAATGACTACAAAGCCTTGTGTTATTGCATATTCAAACGTACTTTAATGCTGCTGGAAAGACGGAGTGCATTGATGTGAGCCACAGTGAATTATTAAGGGTTACTTATGATTATTAAAAATGAATAAAAGCATATTGTCTCATGTTTTGTGCCCTGTAATGAGTTTATAAATAAGAAATATGTATTAATCTATATTATGCATACATTGTATTTCTTTTTTAAGTAAAATTCCTTCCTGTACTTTGCACAGTACTTTGCCTTTTGCTTTAATAAACACAAACCATTAGAGACCCCTGCTGTCAAGATGTGGCGTTACAGTATTAAATTATGTTCAGGTCACCAAATAAGGCCATGAATGCTAGGATCCAAGATTTCCTGGCAGAATCTTACACTATAACAACTGGATGCTTACTTTTAGGTTGTTTTGCCTGAAAACTAAAATAGGTCAAAATGGAATTGCTGAGTGATATGTTTTTCAAATGAATGAATAATATAAGATAATAAATAGAAGCCGTTTTCAAACTTTTAAGTGTTATTGGAATCATAAAAGTCCAGAAACCTGCAGAAGTAAACCAAAGTTCCAGACATCAGCATTAGTGTATTTTCGATTTGAATTTAATTCAGGTCACAGTAGATGCATGTTTTGTTACAAATTTAAGGTTTGTGCCTACCTACTGACAAGAAGAAAGATATTTAATGAAAATTTGGTGGCGTTCTCCAGGGGGATTTGGAAAAAACTGAAACTGAAGACTTGTGTAGCCCCCACAATCCTCTTTGGGATATTGCAGCTGATTTTCTTTTGACTTTCCCTGGTATGTCAAACATGAAAGCAGAATTCAGTTAACCAATCAGAAGTTTCCAAAGCCATGACATCATCATTCATCATCCAGGTTTCCCCTCATTCTGAATGTAAATGCCTGATATTGAACACATTCTCTGCAATATTGTGACATCTATAAAATCCAAATACTTTTAGTCATTCTAACTGACTTAAAAGACACATTTGGTAAGTAATGATAAATAAATGTGTATTATTTAGAGTGCTCAAAGTTCTGTTTCAACTGTATGTGACTTTTAAAGAAATTGTTTGGACACAGCAAAAGTGCAGCAAAGTTTGGCCCAATAGGTTTAAATGCCAAAGTTGACAATTATTGAGTTTCCTGTCCATTTAATGTTGTACTGGTAGAGTGCTGTTTTTATTAAGGCTGCATCCTGTCAGAAAAGCAAGATATTGCTCTTCATTTTCCCTTAATTATATTCAATATTATTTCTTACCTCTCCAGGTTCAGGTTTGCAAATGCAACCCATTATAGGTGCAACACCGCCTGCCACATGTTGAATTGGGGCGCAATTAGTATCCAAACTGCCCAAGATTTCATTATGCTTGAAATAAAACGTTGTTTCAGTACTGAAACCAACTAATAAAGCTTGTGTCTAATAACAGGTACTACAAACATCATCTTCCATCATCTTCTGAGTGGCAGAGTGAAGACATACAAGGCAGCTAGTAGATCAACCTAGTGTTATTTTGAATCTAAGCCCAACTCTAAGTTCCTATACCATTCATTCATAGGATAGTGCTGCTGGTTTCCACCTTTTCGTTTCACAGAAAACTGCACGTGTTTTGTTTGCAACCTCACCTAAGTCCCCATCCACAAACTGGCCTCGCACCATAAACCGCTGGCGGGCTTTATTGATCTGGCAATGAATCAATTAGTGAATTATTTAATTAGCAAAGCATTATGGGTCAGCGCAAACCTGCTCCCCGCCTGCAGCGTGTCTGAATCCCTAAATCATCTCCGCTCATACGTTTGGAAGCATTTGGGGTGTGGCTACAAAAAATGGCCAAACAAGCCTGACTTAATACGGAGAATTGTTTTATGATTCCGGTAAAACCTTGTAAAGTGATCTAGTAAGTTTCTTTTGTTACCTTCCAGGGAGATCTTATTTCTCCAAAGCTTTACGTGGCCAGAGTCAGAACTTTTGCTGTCACTCGAGTCCATATTGGTCTTGGCCGCAGCAGAAAGAGTAAAATATAGACTTCACGTCTTCCCCGTTGAGAGGATGAGTTATGACTGCTGCTTGTGTTCAAAGCATTCTTTCCGAACAGGAGCTTTCTGCGTCCCCATTAATTCATGGGAGTGTTTGGGTTAAAATGCATAATGAGTTCATTAAGGGGTATTGGCGTAATCAAGAAAGGTATTGCCTTAATTACTGGCACCAGGCCAGACCTATCCATCCTCCGAGAGGTCGGCCACCCACCCGGTCCACAGAGCTCGCTAATTTAATTAAGTGTACAAAATGCTACACCCTAACGTCACCCTCGGGGGCAATTATGGAACTAGATATTGAAAGATCTCCACCGGGGGTATTTTTACTTAGCTACTGGCAGGAGATTGCCTGTGTCAGTTAGCTGATTGCATTGATTATATTGATTTGTAACAGCTTTTCAGGTAATTTCATCTACAAAGGTGAGAGCAAAACGTGGGCCCGGGATTGATTTTTATTTTATTTTATTTTTAATTCATTTATTCGTTCTTTATTTAGACACCCGACTCTTTTGCCAAGTGATTAGATAGAATGGAATAAGTCTTTTAAAGGGGGAATTGGGTGGGGGGAGGATCGATTGTTTTTATTTACCACATAAGGTCACAAAGGGTAAACTAGGTTTGATGTAGATTATTTCACAGGCTCTTGCCACCAGCCATGTAGCTTCCTGCTTGCGCTAAAGAAACAAGAAAGTGGCTTTAAACAGGAAGCCAAAAAAGGCAGCGTTCAGTAGACAAGTCACCCAAGCACCCATGAAAGGCATCTTCCACTTTTTTCACACCTCCACATTCCAATTTGTTTAAAAACATACATATATTTATTTTTTAACTAAAAAACCTAAAGCTAGGCTACTAAGTTCAAAAAACACAAAATGGTAAGCTAGTATTTTTACAGTTGAAATGACTGACACGAAATAAAGGCTTCATCCTTGTTATTGACTTGGTTGTTGTGCCTCTTTCTATCAATGCAGTTTCATAACCCGCTCTATTTTAGCCTTCTCCAACGCTTTCTTCCTGCTGTGGTCCGTGGTCTTTGTGGTGCTGTTTTGTTTTCACTGAGCAGCGTATGCTCCTTCTGTAGATGTACTGAGGTTTGAATTACACAGGTATAGTTTGCTGCACCGTATTTGATTTAGTGGTATTACAGGAAGGAAGCTAAATGCATAGTGCAATTGTTGCTCCCTGAATCTTCTAAACATTTAATGCAGGCATCTGCTTCCTGGCTACTGTCTGCTTTTAGTTTTCATTGTTTACTACTAATGATTATCAATTTATATATATATTTTTTTGTAGATGTTCACCCTTCCAAAATGTAGCCTAATAGGTAAACCTTATTCTAAAGGTGCATTACTTGTTTTTAAAGAATAACAAGGTATAAAATATTTTTGTTTTGTTAAAAATAACAATTTTTCTTTCTAGTTACGATATTTTTTCTTCACTGATTATAATCCAATTAAAGGTTTGACTTTTCTAGTTGTTTTAAAGCAGATTTTGTATTTTAAGTGAAACACAAGTGTTGTTTGTCACCGTAGTAATAATTGAGGGGAGAACATTCAATTGGGCAATTTTTCAAGATAACTGGTCCTTTTAGATTTTCATATCAAATGCAATATTCATAATCAAATGTGCCTCCTAATTAATTAGATGTCAACTTCAAAATAATTCTTTTGAAGACAGATGGAAATGAACTGAGATCGGTTTAAATTGCCATTTTTGTATTTTGTTCAATAGTTTATTTTTCACACTTGCGTACAGAAAATGTCTTTCTGATTTTAATCATCTGCTCTATAATTGTTTTTTTTGTTTTGGTTTTGGTTTTTTTAGTCATGATTGTGCCAAATTATTATACTGTATACATTTTTCATAAGAAAGCAAAACATCACATCCTTGGCACAACCTCCTTAACTTTTTTCCTAAGTAACAAAGTTGGAAACCTAGACACCAAGCCCTGCTAAATCTACTTCTTCATTGTATTTCACTGACTGTGTAACATCAACACGTAAAGTCTTGGGACAGTTCCCCATAACAATTTTGGTCTTTGTTTGTACGGATTAAGACACCTAAAAATGATGGTGTGTTTTTTAGGGCCTGTTTAAAAAGCATTTAATCATTTAATGAAAAACAAAACAAGTTATTGTGAATACAATCTAAACAGCTTCGATGTGCTCCTAAGTTGAAAATTTATTGAATTTTAATGCATATATTTTTTGTTTAGAGCACCAAAACTGATCATAGTCCAGCGACCCACATTATTACAAATCCAGTCCCGATCTTATCACAGAACATTGGGAATTGGGAAAAATCCTACTTGTTGTATCTCCCAAGCTGTGGGTTTCTCCTGTTCATTTTAAAAACACCACATTATCATTTGTCGATTAATGAGAAGAACTGCTGCCCGGCAGATCATTTTTAATTACAGGCTTTTAACCTTTCCCAAGCTCAGCAAAGCAAAGGAGAGGCTAATAGTTTGATTAGCAGTTCATCAGCACTGATTAAGACGGTGGAACGACAAAATAATCCAGAGCAGGCCCAGTCTTTAAAGGTGACCAAACGAGGGCAAATTAGTTGATTAAACAAGTTTCTGCCAATCCAATGCTGAGAAGGAAGAAAGGGTGGGTGGGGTGGGATACTCGCTGAATGATTGATGAGGGGGTGTGAGGGAAAGCCTTTATGTTCCCTCACTGGTGGAGTTGTCACTGAATGAGTGAAGTGGCTTCATCAATTTGCAGCCATTATCATGTCAAAAGGCAAGGATGGTGCTTGAAGGAGGGGAACAAGTTGGAGGAGTAGGAAGAGAGAGAGACCATCTGCATACCTCAATTTATTCATTTTTACCCGCTCCCTTCAAGCCCCTCCTCTCAGGTTCGGCCCGTTTACCGTAAGGCTGTTTAATTTTCCTGAAATAGGGCTGTGACAGCTGTGTCATGCTGATGAAAAGAGTGGTAGCCTGTCACATCTGATCTACTTCAGCTCTGGTACAGCTGAACCTCCTCCTTTTTACTCCCGTACTCTGAGATGTCAAAGCTTTTTCTAAATGAACACAGCAGTCCAAGTTTGTTAAACTGGAACGTGCCGTGGGGGGAGATTGAGCAAGATGAGAACAAGAAGTAATAACCAGGAGCTGTTTTATTTCACCTCCACTGGTTGTAAAGGTCTCTTTGTCATCTGACCTAGTTCAATAATGCCAGTAGGATATTCGAGTGGCAGAATGAGGTGGAGGGGACAGTAAAATGAAGCTAGAGGTTGAAATGTGTGTGCGTCTGTTTTTGTGGGTGTTCAAGAGGGTGGATTAAAGATCCTACAGATGAATGTAGAAAACAGCTCTTTGGTGAAATGTGCATCACTTAGCTTGTATTACTTTGACTAAAGATGGACAGCAATTTAAATTTTAGTGATCTCATTTCCACCCGTCAGTCACGCTAGGGTGCGATAAATGTAGAGCCATTATATAAATGAGATGTTGACATGACCCCTCCGTATTGTTTCAGTTTTATGTAGCAGAATACAAATCCGGTAAATAAACTCACCTCCATTTATCAGCAGCAGAAGGGAATTCATCAACCAGCAGCGTCAGGAACAAATTGTCAGATCAGATGCATTCAAATTATTATTATATTTACTGATTGAAGTTGTGATATGGTGGGAAAATAATTAGGAATAAACCTCTTTTAATGTATGAAATCAGATTAAACATTTCCTGTTCTTATTAAGTCAAAATCCCCCAAAAAATATATTTTTTGCTAAATGCCAGAATGCTGAGAAATCATTTTTGTATTAAAGTTTGGTTTAAAGTTATGGCTTTAAGGTATGGCTTCAGAAAAGGAAAACAGATGATGAAATCATGGCTTTCAATCTTATGATTGGTTAATTTAGCTAATTTAACATTTGAATTCAATGAATCTGCACCTGAAAGAATATCCAGGCTCAAACTACCGTATTTAGGAAGAAGTCTGGTTCTGTGTCCTAGAGAGTTGTATTGGTGCAAAGTTTGTGTAATCTCTACTGAACAGAAGCAAAAGGCCTAATGAACAGCCTTCGCCTGCCAGTCTCTTTCTAGTTCTTCCCTGAGCTCTTGGTATTTTTCCAGTTTCTTATGTTTGTTTTTCCTTATGTCACCATCATTTAGAATGTCCACATCAATCACAATAGCTGCCAGTTTGTATCTGGAAGTCCCACAGAATCTTGGCTTTGTCATTCTTCACCGCCATGGGATATGACACCCTCACTTGTTTCTCGGGCTTCTTTCCATAGCCAGCACCTAGGAGCTTGCCTGGTATTGTTATGGTCCGTGTTGTTTTGGCCGCTGTTAGTTTTGCTTTACTTAATTATTTTACTTGTTTGTTGTGTCAAGTTATTGTTTTCCTTATGTTATTTCTTATTCTGTTGGGCTTTCCTTTGTGTTACTGTTTTGTGCTATTCTCCCTTCTTGCGTTCTACAGTTTCCCCTGTGCTCCCTCTCGCTCTTCCACAGTCTACTTCCCCTTAAACCACCCACACCTGCAATCACTCTGCAATCTAATCATTGCCTTTATTCCACCGTTCACCCTCCTAGCATTTAAGCCCGGCTTTCACTTCACTCACCGCTGCATCCTCCCATTATGTTCTCCCCTTGCTCCGTGTCCTTGTTGTTTTTCTCCTAGTTCTCCAGAGATACAGAGTCCCTTTAGTTCCTGTTCGTTTCCTGTCTGCCGGTCTCTGTTCTGCTGCACCTCTTCACGCCTTGCCCTTATTTGCTCTTTGTGTTCTGTTGCCTCTTCTGGTTTCTGTGTTCATCCTTCAAACCTGAAATAAATCATCTTCTTCTCCAATCTCCATCATCTGCATTTGGCTCCACAACATTACACCGTTCCGTGAGAGGTATCTTGGCTTCTATTGCTCTGGTGCTTAAGGCCTGCTGCTGTGCTCACATGATTAGTGTTTTTATGCTGTCCTTCGCTCGCTCTTTAGCCATTGATATGACTTAGTCATTTCAGCCTCTTCAGCTTTTTTTTTCCTGATTAGTGTCTGATTAGCAAGGCAAAGGTATTGATTTCGTAGATCTTGTTCTTGCCATTGAGCTACCTTCTGATAGATTGATTAACCCATAACAGATATTTGGCTGTTCCTGCTTCCCTTATTGCCTGTTCAGGGTGTGCCTATTGTATTCAAAGGTACTTAGCTCTCCAATCCCCTTGGTGTGGAGTCATCTCCCTCACTCCTAGCACACAGCTTGATGTCATCCATGTACAAGAGGTACCTCACAGTTGCCCCTTTCCTTAGTCAATGTCCCAAGCCAGTCTTGTTGTTTATTTTGACAGGGGGACCTGTGCAGGACAGAGGTGCAGACCAAGCATCTCCTTGGTATATTCCACATCGTATCAAGATTTGCACAAATGACATGAAATTGGATGAGGTTTTCCAAGGTCTCATTAAATTTGCAATGAAGGCTTTGAGCATGTTGCTGAGTTTGTACAACTCAAGTCATTCCAGGATCTACGTGTGTGACATGGAGCAGTAGAGTTTCTTGTTATCAATCCAGCTAATGCTCAGTTTTTTTTTTGTTAGGTTTTGCAAGGAAAACACACACCTACTTGCAAACATACAATGCTAATTTCTTTCTAAGGTTTAATTTAGTTGTAAGGAATATTTCTATAATTAAAATGTCTTTAAATGCTATAATCAAATATCTAAGATTAAATACCTTTCAGTTGAACTTTATTTCTGCACTGAACACAAGATATACATTTTCTTCTGCACACAAACCTTTGCCTGCTAAATTTATTCTGAAAAATAAACTGTTAAACACGAGGGCCCAGTTTTAGATATTTACAGATATTCTATTTTTGATTTAGAAGTATTTAATCTAGGAGATTTTGAGTCCTTAAAAATTGTGCATTTATTTAGTTAAAGCTCTTTAGTTAATTAAATCATCTTTCCGTGCAAACTCTGATCCAGGTACTGGCATGCACATACAAATGCGTATTCGTGTGTAACTTTCCCAGATATGTTGCCCCGGCTACACACCTCTGTCCAGGTCAGCAGTGCCAGTTCCTTTGATGTTGTCAGACGGACAGATGGGTTTGCTCATAACCTGCTTATGATCCCTGCGGTGCCACACAAAAGCCAGATGCCAGTGCAAACACTTATTCAAATTAATATAAATTTATTTGCTCTCGTTACTTAAGAAGTAGAGGAAGGACACATTTGTTTTGAGTCAGCAATACCACCATTTGTCAATAAAAAAATGGGTCGGATTAGAAAAGGTCAACACGACTGTAATGACAAACAGACTTAAAAAGGGAAAAGCATCATCATGATCATCATCATTATGATTATCATCATATGTTGATTACCTGAGCAGGCATGAAAAAAACAAATATTGTTAATACAGATAAAGACAGTGCAGAAAATCCTCTAACAGTAGCTATGTTTAAACATGATAAGAATGATCTGTTCTTTGAGATCTGAACTATTCAGCTTGTTCTTTGCGCCCACTGTGTCTATAAATAAGTTAAGATGTTCCAATTAAATGCTCTTGTAGCAGGAAGCCTTGATATATAAATATGCTTTTGCATCTATCATTACGGTGCAATAAGTTCCAAGGACAATACTCCATATAAAACTGGCCATTTAATTGAAATGTGTTATTTATTATCTATGTCAGTGACACTGGGTGTTAGCTCTGATTAGACCTGAACCGTCTCCATGCATCCATGCATATGGAGAACTGGGGTGGGAGATGAGAGCAGCAGGGTGGAAAGTCGGGCTGGGAGGTCAGTGTTTCCTGCTGCCAGAGGAGGGGAGATCATCTGTGTTGGTATGGGAGGGTAGACAGCGAGGGGATTTAATTAAAGCAAGTGGCTGTATCCCCCCTCCAGTGTCCTGCACCAAATTACTACTTGCTGCCAAGGGTTAACTGGTCTGATGAATGGGATCAGCCACACCGTACAAACACACACTCTTCTTCCTTCAGATACGGAATGAGGCCTGCATTATTCTAATAAACTATGCGAAGAAGACCCCAATTTTTCACCTGATTTATGCACCGCATATTGGTTTTATAAAACATTTTCTTTATTTCTAACCTGGATCCTAACCAGATCTGTTCCAAGTTTAATAAATGTACATAACTTATTTGTGATTTTAAGGTGGGAGGTACAAGTTTTGAGTTAAATTATGCTTAGCTTAAGTATATTGTGGATCTCAAAAAGGCTCACTTGAAAGTGAAACAAAGTTTCAAATATATCAGGCAAGATATATTATTTTTTTTATAATATTAACAGCAATATGTTGCTAATATTACAAACAACAAGCAACAATTTTGACACAAATTTAACCAAGGATGCAAACATAGGATTCTTGAGTATTTATCTTTCTGAAAAGATTATTAGAATTGGGTGCATCAATATTACAAAGAGTCTTTAAAAAAGAGATTTATTATGTGATAAACAAAAAAACGGGGAAAATGTGTGGTAGTTTCTGTGTGGATTAATAAATAGGCTTGCAGGCAATTAAAGCAGACGATTGAATAAATATCTGCTGTTCCTTTGTTGTAAGATCTGAACAAACACGTAATTGTGTCCTGTGTCTTCATCTGAATATATTTGGGAATACACTAAAGTTAACAACAAGAAACAAAAACAATCAATGTCTCTTTTAATTCTTACTTTTTGTGTATCAGGAAATGATCAATGGTATTTTTTTATTGTCCCCAAATGACAAATTAGTTATTCAGCATGGCTATATATCAAACAGCACATACAGTATAAAACACAAAACTAAACAATTATTAACCTGGTTCTAAAATGATTTAAATCTTACCACAAGTGTAATCTGATGTAATTTTACTGTTCTATTCTAACAAATTATATTTATCAACATAAAATGGAAATTTCATAAAGATTTTGTACTTGTTGGCAGTTTTGTTAAATTTCTTTAGAACTAGGTTTAAAACCCTTCCTATATTGAGATGGTAACCCCTACCTTAACTTCAGGAGTTTTCACAGACTGTTCTGTGTAGCAGGGAATTACAAATCTACCTTTCTTTCAGTTTGCATCATGGTCTTTATAATATTTATGGCTTGCACACATTAAGCAGTGTTACACACTAGATAAACTGGAGATGAAACAAGATGTTTAAAGTTTTTTTTTATCTCCCTCATAACAAATTGCTTGCATAAGTAAGGGAATAACTTAATATTTAATCAGAGTAAAACTAGAATTTAACCTTTAGAAATGTTCATATAAAATTAGAGATATTGTGACCGAAATATATTATTTCAAACACACATTCAATCCCACATGAGACGAATCTTTTAGGCAAATCTAAATCTGTGTAATACCACTAGTTGTGGCATCTCCATATGGTAATTTCTGTTAAGATGTAGTCAATACTTCAAACACTGGAATGAACCGTTACTATTTTGTCAATATATCGTAATGGAATTCAGTTAGGATTTGTCAGTAGATTAAATTAGGTCAGATGTAAATCACGCAGTGTTTTAACGACACTGAATTTATTAAAATTGTCACATTCTGCCCTGTTGGCTGTGGGCTGTGAGATCTGCTACTTCTCTGCAGCACCTCCTATCGGCTCCAACCTTCCACACCTGCTCTCCCTCAGCTGCAGCTGCATTTAAGCAGCAGTGTTTCCCTCATTCAGTGCCAGATTGTCGTTGCAGCATGCACTTCATTCCAGCATTGACAGAAAACAACCTCTGCATTGATGTAAAGAAAACCAAGGAGATGATTGTGGACTTCAGAAGGGGCAAGCATGCCCACCTCCCCCTGCACATGGGAGGATCTGCGGTGGAAGTGGTCAACAGCTACAGGTACTTGGGTGTACACCTGAGCAACAACCTCACCTGGAGCAACAACACTTCCATTCTGGTCAGGAAGGCGCACCAGCGGCTCTAATTCCTCAGGAGGTTGAGAAGAGCTGGACTCGGGAGCTCAGTTCTCACCTCCTTCTACAGATGTGTGGTGGAGAGCGTCTTGTGCTCCAGCATCAACGTGTGGCATGGAAGCTGCTCTGCTGCAGACAGGAAAACTCTGCAGAGAGTGGTGAAGGCTGCACAGAGAACTGTTGGAGTCAGCCTCACAAGCACCACAGACATTTACACCTCCAGATGCAGGAAGAGGGCCTCCGGCATCATAAAGGACCCCACACACCCAGCACACTCACTTTTTGTCTCGCTCCCCTCAGGCAGGAGGCTGCGGAGCATCAAGTGTAAAACCACCAGACTGAGAAACAGCTTCATTCCTGAAGCTGTGAGACTCTCAAACACACGCGAGGACAATTACAAATGAAATTTTTTTTCGCATTACCCGGCACTGTTCACTTTAATATCACACTTTAAAATGTCAATTAATATGTAACTTGCACTCCGAATTTTCATTACTGCTATGTCCGAAGTCCTATATTGTAGATTCTGTGTCCATATTGTAGATTCTGTGTAGTTAAATCCTATTCTCGTATAGTTCTTTATATTTTATTATACTATTTGCACTCCGAATTTTCATTGCTGCTATGTCCGAAGTCCCATATTGTAGATTCTGTGTTCAATCCTATTCTCGCAGAGGTCTTATAATTTATTAAAGTATTTAAAATTGCTATCA
>JAVLVB010000508.1:442863-505730 GCA_032876305.1 Orestias chungarensis | reverse complement strand
TGTCCATATTGTAGATTCTGTGTAGTTAAATCCTATTCTCGTATAGTTCTTTATATTTTATTATACTATTTGCACTCCGAATTTTCATTGCTGCTATGTCCGAAGTCCCATATTGTAGATTCTGTGTTCAATCCTATTCTCGCAGAGGTCTTATAATTTATTAAAGTATTTAAAATTGCTATCAGGGTGTAAACTGGACAGGGGGATAGAATTTCGTCCCACCTCATGTACCACATGTGATGAGATGACAACTAAAATTCATTGATTCCTTGATTATTGGTTTTAATTCTCGGTTTCGACTCCAGCTTGCCTCTGACCACGTCTTCACGTCTCTGCCCCGACCTTCTGCCAGTCCACGACAAGCCTTTTATCTGTCCCCTTCGGATTTTGTTTGTTTGGCTGAAGCACTCTCAAGCCTGCCCGCTTCCTGTTGGTGTTTGGAGCTTCCATGGCCTGTCATCTGCTGTCAGGTGAATTACCAGCTTGTTGCCAACGCTGTGAGGACTTGCCAGTCTCCTCGTTCCTTGTTGATGCCTGGAGTTAACCAAAGACTGTTTCCTGCTGCCAGTTAAACTAACTGCTTGTTGCTACGCCTAAAGAAATAAAGTACTTAAAACTCTACCTGACGTTGTACTGCACTTGGGTCCTAAACCAGTTCCTTGACAGTACAATCTGGCCAATAATGGACTCAGCAGACAACCCCTCAGCCCTGGAGCGTCTGATCAAATTAGAAGGCGTCCTGCATCAACATGAAGCTTTGATGTCTGCTGCTGTCTCGGAGGCTAGGAGGACAGCCCAAGCTAATGAACAATCTCTCTCTGAACTAACAACACAAATGCAGCAAATAATGACTTTCATCACTTCTTCTGCTGCTACCCAGCCCGCGTCAGTGGTTTCTGCTCCAGCTCCAGCCTCATTTCAAGCTCCAGTTCCGACTGCTCTTCTGCCCAAAGACCTTCCTGAGCACCGGGTGGGAGATCCAGAGCGTTATGATGGCAACCCAGAGTCCGGTGGTCCTTTCCTGACAAACTGTTCGTTGCTGTTCTCCCTTCAGCCCTGTACTTTTGCTTCAGAGCAAGCAAAAGTTGCCTTCATCATTAACCACCTCACTGGCAGGGCTCGTCTATGGGGAACGCCAGAATGGGACAGACAAACCAATGCCTGCTCTTCTTTCCAGAGTTTTTCTGAAGAGCTACGCAAAGTTTTTGGTGTTGGGTTCTCCAGCTCTGAGGTTGTTCGAGGCCTCATGGGGCTCCAGCAGGGGGAACGCACCGTGGCGGACTTCTCAATAGATTTTCATATGAGAGCCAGCCACAGCAGCTGGAACCCGGCCGCCTTGGTGGATGCATTCCTCCATGGCCTAGCAGATTACATCAAGGATGAACTGGTTTCCCATGAGGTTGCTCAGACACTGGATGAAGTTATCGCGCTAGCAATCCGGATTGATCCTCGTGTTCAGGCTCGCCAACGAGAGAAAAGTCAGGGATCCTCTCATCGCCACCCAACCATCCAAGCCAGAGGGCAGGCTAGCGCCTCTGCATCTTCGTAAAGACAGCTGTTGGAAGAACCAGAACCTATGCAGTTGGGCGGTGCTACTCTTACACCAGAGGAACGAGAACAACGATGGAGATCTAACCTATGCATGTACTGTGGACAGGCTGGTCACTTCAAGTTCAACTGTCCAGTAAAAGCAAAGGCTCACCAATAGTTGAGGAGATACTGGTGAGCCTTACTGTTGTGCCCTCTCTTCAGCCTCAGAGACCTCAGCTTCAAGCCCGGTTGCTTGCTTGTATCATGGACGAGGATTTGGTTCAGCAGTTGGGGCTCGAGAAGGTTCCTTTGCCTCGTCCAATTCCTGCTCGGGCTCTCGATGTACATGTTCTGGGGACTGTCACTCATCTGACCGTTCGGGGCTACATGCTACTGTCTGGCAACCATCATGAGCAAATTCAGTTCCACATCCTGAAGACTCCACGTCAACCTCTCATTCTGGGTTATCCATGGCTTCGTCAGCACAATCCCAACATAAACTGGGAGACAGGGGCTGTCCGTGAGTGGGGCCCTTCCTGTCATCTTCGCTGTTTGAAGCAAGCTTAAAATTGCTATCAGGGTGTATTGCTACCTCTCCTCTCCACTCACAGTCCTCCAGTTCTCCACCTGACCTCTCTGGGGTTCCCTCTGAATACCAGGACCTTGCTTCAGTCTTCAGTAAAGCTAAAGCCACATCTCTGCCTCCTCATCGGCCTTATTATTGTGCTATTGACCTCCTGTCTGACCCAAGGGTCCCCTTTACTCACTGTCTGCTCCTGAAAGAAAGGCCATGGACGTTTACATCAAGGACTCTCTGGCAGCAGGGATCATCCTGCCCTCTTCCTCTCCTGCTGGGGAAGGCTTCTTCTTTGTTGAGAAGAAGGATAAGACTCTGAGACCTTGCATTGACTATCGAGGGCTGAATGAAATAACTATTAAGAACCGTTACCCCTTGCCTCTCCTCTCTTCTGCCTTTGAACTGCTTCAGGGGGCCACGGTCTTCACTAAGCTAGACCTTCGCAATGCTTACCATCTGGTCCGGATTAGAGAAGGAAACGAATGGAAAACGGCCTTTAACACCCCTTCTGGACACTATGAGTACCTGGTGATGCCTTTCGGCCTAACCAATGCCCCTGCTGTTTTCCAAGCCCTGGTCAATGACGTTCTCCGAGACATGCTCAACCAGTTTGTCTTTGTCTACCTCGATGACATTCTCATCTTCTCCAAACCCTACGTGAGCATGTCCATCATGTCAGGGCTGTGCTACAGAGCCTTCTGGAGAACTCCCTGTTTGTGAAGGTGGAGAAGTGTGACTTCCATGTCCAGTCTGTTTCCTTCCTGGGCTACATTGTGGCCAAGAACTGTCTCCAGATGGATCCAGCAAAAGTCTCAGCTGTCACCTCCTGGCTTGTTCCAGACTCGCGCAAACAGCTTCAACGTTTTCTGGTGTTTGCCAACTTTTACCGTTGTTTTACTCGAAATTACAGTTCTGTGGCCGCTCCTCTCACTGACCTAACCAGTTCCAAGGTGTCATTCCAATGGACTCCTGCTGCTGATGAAGCTTACAAGGATCTCAAATCTAGATTCACCTCAGCACCCATCCTCCAATTACCGGACCCCAGTCAGCAATTTGTCGTTGATGTGGAGGCCTCAGATGTGGGGGTTGGTGCTGTTCTCTCCCAAAGGTCAGTAGTTGACCAGAAACTCCATCCCTGTGCCTTTTTCTCTCGACGCCTATCCTCGACAGAGAAGAATTATGACATCGGCAACAGGGAGCTACTGGCCGTAAAGGAAGCCCTAGAAGAATGGCGACATTGGCTGGAAGGTACTAAGGAACCATTTTTGATTTTGACTGATCACAAGAACCTTGAGTACCTTCGCTCTGCCAAAAGACTCAATTATCGTCAGGCCCGTTGGTCTCTTTTCTTCACTAGATTCAACTTTATCCTTTCATACCGCCCTGGATCACGCAACATTAAAGCAGACGCCTTGTCCCGGCAGTTCCAAGCTGAGGAGGAATCTACCGACGATCCTGTATCCATCCTTCCTCCTTCTTGTGTTGTCGCCACTCTAACTTGGGACATCGAGGAGAGAGTGAGATCTGCCACTGAGGGGCAGCCGGGACCCAGTGCCTGTCCTCCCAACTGCCTCTATGTTCCTGAAGTGTTGAGGTCTGACTTTCTGCAGTGGGCACACTCCTCCAAGCTTACCTGTCATCCAGGTTCCCAACGGACACTAGATGTTCTGCTCCAGCGCTTCTGGTGGCCCACCTTGGTGGTAGATACCCGCAGTTTTGTCGAGGCATGTCACACCTGTAATCAGCAGAAAACCTCGCATCAGGCCCCTGCGGGTCTCCTTCAACCACTCCCGATACCACATCGACCTTGGTCCCACATCTCCCTAGACTTTGTGACGGGTCTTCCTCCTTCTGATGGCAACACAGTCATCCTCACTGTGGTTGACCGGTTTTGCAAGATGGCCCACTTCGTGCCCATTCCCAAGCTACCTTCTGCTAAGGAGACTGCTAAGCTGGTCCTTCACCATGTCTTTCGCCTTCATGGTCTCCCAGTCGATGTGGTGTCCGACCGTGGTCCCCAGTTCTCTAATGCTTTTTGGAAAGAATTCTGCAATCAGATGGGGGCCACTCCCAGTCTTTCCTCTGGTTTCCACCCTCAGTCCAATGGGCAGACACAGCGCGTTGTCTTGTTTCACAGAATCCATCTTCCTGGTCTCAACAACTCATGTGGGTTGAGTATGCTCATAACTCCCTTCTCAGCTCTGCCACAGGTCTCTCTCCCTTCCACTGTGTCTATGGCTACCAACCTCCTCTCTTCCCTGCACAAGAGAGAGAAGTCACCTGCCCATCTGTCCAAGCCTTTGTTCGCCGCTGCCGTCGGACCTGGGACCGAGCGCCCTCAACCCTCCAGCGCTTGGTGGGTCGCTACACTGCCTCTGCCAACCAGCACCGTTCTACAGCCCCTGCCTACCAAGTAGGCCAGAAGGTGTGGCTCTCTGCTAGGGACCTTCCTCTCCGGGTGGAGTCTAAGAAGTTGGCTCCCAGATTCGTCGGTCCCTTTCCTATTCAGAGGATTATCATTCGTACTGCAGTGAGGCTGGAACTTCCCCGCACTATGGGTGTCCATCCGACATTCCATGTCTCCAGGATCAAGCCAGTCCATGAACACCCTCTGTCTCCGGTGGTTCGGCCTCCTCTCCCTCCTCGTCTTATTGATGGGGCGCCTGCCTTCACTGTTCGTCGCCTGGTTCGGTCCAGTCGTTGGGGGCGGGGTCTCCAGTACTTGGTTGGTCCAGATGATAGATCTTGGGTTCCTTCTCGCCATATCCTCGATGCGAACCTGGTTTCCGACTTTCATCGCCTTCACCCTTCGCAGCCTTCTGCTGTATCAGACCCCTCGGAACCTGCTGCACCGCCTATGGAGGGCATGGAATGGTCTAAATCTGAGGAATTTTAGGCCCGCCTGCTGCCTTTGTTCCCCCACCGCCCGCCCTGGCTTGGTGGGTCCTTTTTAGACGTCGGGTGCCGTCCCTTGAGGGGGGGGCTCTGTCACATTCTGCCCTGTTGGCTGTGGGCTGTGAGATCTGCTACTTCTCTGCAGCACCTCCTATCAGCTCCAACCTTCCACACCTGCTCACCCTCAGCTGCAGCTCATCACTGCTCGTCAGCCAGGCAGCATTTAAGCAGCAGTGTTTCCCTCATTCAGTGCCAGATTGTCGTTGCAGAATGCACTTCATTCCATCATTGATTATTGGTTTAAATTCTCGGTTTCGACTCCAGCTTGCCTCTGACCACGTCTTCACATCTCTGCCCCGACCTTCTGCCAGTCCTGGACAAGCCTTTTATCTGTCCCCTTCGGATTTTGTTTGTTTGGCTGAAGCACTCTCAAGCCTGCCCGCTTCCTGTTGGTGTTTGGAGCTTCCATGGCCTGTCATCTGCTGTCAGGTGAATTACCAGCTTGTTGCCAACGCTGTGAGGACTCGCCAGTCTCCTCGTTCCCTGTTGATGCCTGGAGTTAACCAAAGACTGTTTCCTGCTGCCAGTTAAACTAACTGCTTGTTGCTACGCCTAAAGAAATAAAGTGCTTAAAACTCTACCTGACGTTGTACTGCACTTGGGTCCTAAACCAGTTCCTTGACAAAAATATTTTAAGAAATTTGACAAAGTGTAAAATGTCCTTTAAAATAAATAGATTCCCAGAATCGTTGTGTATGTTCAAATCAATATTGTTTCTTGATTTGTTTAAGTTTTGTGTGTGTGTGGGTGTTTTTTTTAATCCTATTTTTGAAACTGCAAGAGTCAAAAGCTCAGCAGACCCAAATCTTTCGTGCAGTGTCCTTATTTGTTTAAACAGGCAGCTGCTCCACATAAACAGCCCGTAGTCTGGGGAGCTCAGTTCATTGTTGTTCTGCATGTTATAAAAAAAATTCAATTTTTGTGAAAGCTGTCCAATAAGCAGAAAAAACCCAAGTGTCTTTATTGGTTTTTATGTCTTTCATTTGACCTTATAAAATTATATTAAAAACACTAAAAAAAAGGAGTCTCTGTTCAGACATTTTCATAGCACCCATCATGTGTAATCTGATAAGAATAAATAGGAAGACAGAAAGTAAATTTTTCTCTTCCTTGGTTTTGTATTTTTGATTTTTGATTCTTCTCTTTTGTAATGTTACTAAAGCTAAATAAATGTAACATTAATTTAGTTTCTTCACTCTTAATTTTTTTACCTTGTTTTCGTAAAGTACTTAGTACCTTTAACATCAACCGTATTTACACATGTGCAGCTTATTGACATTCACGTTTGTCTATTCAAAGTCGATTAGTACTGTTTGCGTTTTACTCTGTTTGCATTCGGGATCACTGACATGTTTGGTTTTGGGAAACTCTCTACATGTGCCAAACTGGGAATGACTCAACGTTAACTCTCCCCGAGGAATTAGCAGTTCAAAAACCACCACGGAGGCACTGGCATGCTTGGATGAAGTAGCCAATGAGACATTAGTGTTCAGCTCAAAGTCACATTGTGTTGAACACAAAAGACTTCAACGAGAAGATTTATGATGTCCTGTTCTGTGGCGTGCAGTACACCAATAGTGGCACGTTGTCGGTTGTATTAGAGATGTAGTTAAGTTTGGATCAAGGTTGTGACAGGTATTACTGAACATTTCCCAGATTTTATGAAAATAATAGCTTATAAACTTAATAGGAATAATGATCTATATCTGTCTGTATATAAAAACTACTAGGTTATCTCTAATCATTGGTTGACAGACAGATTGAGCCAAATTAATGGTGACTGTTCAGCTTTGATAGGCGTACACACAAAGCCCCAATTAGTTGGGTATTTAAATGTAATTTTAGACAAACTCTCCATGGTTTGAAAGAGACTGGCTTTGTAACATTGCCACACAGTTGAAGCTGGGTTTATCTGTAAGGAGGAGGAACTAAGACAGAACTGTAAATGGCCAACCGACGGAAACCTTCAAAGCGCTTGATGACTGAATATCCTCATAAGTGGCCAGATAATGTGTGATGAAAAGGAACAGTGAGATAGGAGGGTGAAAGTAATGATGCCTTGTTGTGGCTGATAAAGCGTATTTATCTCCTATCTCCCATATCTGTGCACAATGGGGCACTTGTATGACTGACTATAAAGCTCAGGGCTGTTAAATAGAAGGACCCATTAAATGGTCATAAAAGTCACTCTGAAATGGATAATGTTGAAAAGAAGCTTTTGTTTCCACCGTGAACAAATAAAAATGAAACTAGGAAACTTGGAAAGTAGACTAGATAGTTGCATTGTTGAAATTCCCCAAATTAGACTCTGGTGTCGGGTAGCTGTATATGTTGAGTCAACTGTTGTGTATCCGTGGTGAAAACTTCGTTAAGTTGTCATTAACTAGCTAAGATCAAACGAGAAGGATCTGAGATGGTCATTGAGATAAGATAGGTGACAAAATATAAGTGCAGATTTTAAGTATCCTTTTTAGGTGTAACCTGACTTGAAAAAAAGTAAGAATATAAATAGATAGTAACTTTTTTTTATTAAAACATTAAAAAATGAACATAAAAATCCCCTCACAAAGTACACTAAATCATCCTTTCTCCACAATCATATATTAGAGTTAAATGGGTAATTTGTGCTGATGCACTGTCTTCCGTTTTCTCCAAACCGTTTGCAGCAAAAATGTGGCCCAGAAATCTACACACTTATAACCCCAAAGCTAATAATAAAAGCTGTCACGCATTTTCTTTTTTTAGATGCAACTTTATAAACCAAAGCTATGCTTTCAGTAAAATATGGAAGGAATATTTTTTTTCAAAAAAGGAGACATGCTCCTTACTTTATTATTGTTCTTTCATAAATGGTAACATTGCATACATTACCTGAAGCAAATGTATTTTGAGTTGTTTCTTAAAACCTTCTATTAAAAGCCTCTGAGCTACTTCAAACACCCAAAACCCCTTCCTTAACAGCGGAGCTCAGATGAAATACATGCAACACTGCGCTGCTTAAAGTGATACATTGTTATTTTGGTCCTGGGGTTTTGTTGGTATCTTATGAGCAGTTAATAACTAACCTACTGTAAATATTTCTACCAGTTTTCACTGTGTGTCAATAGATCAACAACCAGTCAGAGATTGGCCAAGAACAAAGGTAATTTAATTTCTCACAAAGCAACTTCAGAGTGGTTCATGAAAATACAACCCGATTATCCATTTAACTGTTTGATTTCAATGCTGTTTTTAATTTTTTCTTGTGCAAGAGTCCTAAATACCACAATTATCCTTCAATTAAAACATTTAAGACAGATTTTTTATAATAAATACCAGCTGTTTTTTTATATAAGTTTTTAGATATTTTAAACGAACATAACAATCTAAACGTCCATGTGCAACCAACTGGATTTATCACATGGTGTTTTAGGCCACCTAAAGTAGTAGTAGTGTAATTTAGAAAACATATCTGTGTTTCATTCACACAGTCAGTTGATTAAAGCAGGCAAGATGAATACTCCTCATAACCTCTCAGCAGAACCCCACATTAAAGATATACAAGCAATTATTTTAATTCATATCCATGCAGAATACTTGGTTGTTGATTCTTTAGCTAAGGTTTACTTTTGTGGGTCATCTCAGCTTGTTTTCTTCATCTTAAAACATCACACAGGCCCAATGAGCCTATACTTAAAACAACACAGACGTTGTTTTTACAATGACTGGAACCGAATTGAATCATTTGTGGAATTTCTAGAACCATGAACAATAAAAAGCTGACGTTTCTGCTCTCTTTGCCTTGTAGACAACTTCTATAAAATGTTGTGCATAAAACCCAAAAGTCAAGGAGCAAACCTGTCAAAAGAATGGTGCATTGAGAGCAGTGGTGGTTATTGACCAAATTTCCAGGAGGGGCCAACTAAAAAGATGCATTATTAAATAAATATAGTTTAATGTATTAAGTTACCGATGATCTATAAGATGAAAAATGTGATCCAATCAAAATACGGCCAAAGCTAAAGTTGGAACCTCTTTTTTTTTCTTTTTTTTTTTATTAATTGTTGAAATCAAACTGTGACGATAAAAAATTGGAGTTGTATAAAATACCTGTTAGTTATGGTTTATGTGCGAGCTCATGTCACCAAAGGGAATTTATGTAGTATTAGATCTTCTGTACGGGGGCAACAACAGGGACCAGGACCAGATCTACAGGATCCCAGGCCCCCGTTTGCAACAGTCTAGAGCCGCCCCTGGTTGGGAGCTTGAACAGCCTGTTGCAGGGGTCAGGAAACTTTTTTATTCAAAGTGCCACTTTTGCCCCTGTAGCCACAAATTAATAGTCACATATACTACATGAAATTTTTTTATAATAAAAGCCAATATAAATAAACTACCATTTAATTTGTATTTTCAGACTTTAGATTAAAAACCCTCTATTAAAAAAAGGAAGAAAAAAAACTATTTAGTAGAATTAGATTAGCTTTTCTATAAATATGGAAAATGGTGAAAGACAGTTTTTATTCATTTAAAACAGTTGTTTTGTCATGTATACAGTACATACAAACACATATAAAGCAAATAATTATCAACTGCACTGTCTCTAGATTGGTTCGAGTCTCAAATTGTTACATCTGTGAGCATCCCTGTTTCATGTCTTTATTTAGTTTGGTAGCCTAAGTAATCGTGAAGATAAACATCCAGCTACATGACTATAATCAGCTCAAGCACGGTTTCCAGGCTGAGTAAACAGGGTTATTATCTCTGATGGAAGTGCTTATACTCACCTGATGGGGGGTGGGGGAGTCAGAAAGGGCCAAAGTAGCAAAGTCAGACAAAAAGAGATTCATGTCCAGTGGGCTAAATGTCATGTGGCAAAGCTCAATATTGGTTAATAAATGATGTGGACAAGGTACAGAGCCCGAAAAGAGAAGTAAAACTCTAATAAATTACCTTTATCTCCATAATGAGACAACATTAATTTTGGTCTCAAGGTCTGGTAGAAAGCGAGCTGATTTATCACATCCATCAGACATTGTGGGAATTAGTCTAATTACCACGGGAGGAGGGAAAACAGATTTTGACTTCACAGATAGCTCATTGTGCACCAAGATCATTTATCATGGCCTCAGCCACCATGTTGTTTTGATGGCCTGGTGAGAAAGGTGGTATCCATAGTCAGCGTCCCTGAAAGCCTTGTGTGTCACAGCCCAGCTGAAGTAAAAAAAAACATACAGGAGCACGCTCACAAAAGCCATCAATGCTGGCGGTGTAGCAATGAATCATCCCACCTGGAGTGTATCAGTGACCGAGAATCCAATATTGTGGATCCCATCATGTGAATTTGCCTGTTTTGAGACTGACGAATTGCAGAAGCTGCGGAGTTGTTGCCTCATATTAAATCCTGAACTCTCCCATGAAAGCAATGTGAAAACCTATATCTCGAAGTTAAATAAATGTGGGGGAATCTGTGACCTGAAAGTGAACGTGTCTTCACAGAATACAACGAGCACAAGAGTTTACCCGGCTTAGTTTAAGGACAGGGCAAGCTGTCTCTGAGCTGTGGTAATGATTGAAAAATATGCCTGTAATTGCTGATAAGCCCTTTCAGTAAACTCCTGTTGGCCGCTAAGTTTACTGACGCATAACTCGTTTGATAAACTCTGGCTTTGTAGTCGACGGCTGGCGGCTCCTTTGAACCAATTGTCCTCTCCCAGTTGGAGAGGTGAGAGCGCTGGGTTTTCAGAGTTCTAAAAAAAAAAGTTCAAGAGGGCATGAGCATGTTATGGTAAAGGCATGTGATAGAGGAAGGAAAAAAGGTGAAAAATTTAAATCAAAGTCAAATAAAAGAAAATAAGCAGTGCCAATAAACAAATTGCTGATGCTGACATTTCATTGTTCTTTCCTCTGATCTGATTAAGCTACGAAGAGAAGGAATCTGTGAAAGAAATGTAAACCTTCTAAATGGTAAGCGCCAATATTTTTAGTTTGTATCTAAAGATAAAGATTTAGGGCATGCAAAAAAATAATAATAAGGATTTTCCACCCTATATCATTATAAACATAAACCTCTGATTAGGTGACAAACAATCCTGTGCATAGCCTGTCAATTAAAAGATGAATTTGCCAAGATATGCTTTAGGATCTTTGATTCTTTGGCCCTTTATCTTTTAGAAGTACCTTGGACAATTTTTTGAAATGTATGGCTGAATTAAAAGCGAGAGTGAGAAAAAGGTTTCAAGAGACAACAGTAAGTATCCCTGGTTTCCCATATAAGGAATGTCTGTATCTTTGAGGACGACAGGCCTTTTAGAGGTAAGAATCAGAGCCTACAGAAGCAGAAAGAATTGTTGGAAATGCAAAAACACTTTGATTTCTTTCAAGGTCAGCAAGAATCCACAAAATCCAACCTGATTTTGGTGTTCAACTCTGCAGAACCAATTTTAGCTTGTTGTTTTGTGGCTTAGACTAAACATTTTTTCTGTCTTATGTCTGATATATAAATACAGGTCTTTTTATCACTGCTATGTTCATTTTTTATTTAATCTACAGCAACATCCATAAAAATTCCTTAGTTGTCCAAAAAGACTGAACATGTTTTAGGTAAAAAATTGTTTCTTTTACCGATGCAAGATGCAACAAATGGAAAGATTATAATCAATAAAAATGTTTTCCCCCCAAAATGTATATATTTAGGTCATGCAAACAGAATAAATGTGTAAAAGTAAATAAATAAAAAATCTGAAACTGTCATTGATTAGATAGATTTGCAAGTCCTTCTATATTTCCATTGGATGTATTTGTATTGGAAAATCTTGCTTAAAAATGTTTCAGCAAAAAAAGACCATAGACTTTAAGAGCCCCATTTTTAAATTGTTTATATATTTTTTTTCTTTTTTCCGAAAACAAATAAAGTTATTCACTGAACACAAGCCATCAAGTATGCAAGTTAACCCAAACGCAAGTTTGTGTTTTCTTTTGTATTGTTTAATTCGATTATTAATATCGTTATTCCTCATTGGCTCCGTCACGACACGTGGTACACTTCTGGACCACGTTGTATAGCAGGCGCCTTGTTTGAAGCTCAATGCGGAGTTAGCAAGTTTACACACTGTGAGATTGGAATTTGATGTGAGTGGGTTGCCTTTCCTTCCCTTTACCTACATTGAGCTACGGGTAGTGAGGAGAGACCGGGGGCGTTGTTAGGCATGGAACTCTACTTGGGCTCAGGAGCCCTATCGCATTCGGGCGAATCTCTCATACTCATACACATCCACACACACCGTTGTCTGATGTCTCCTGGATAGTTTTCATAAACTGATCATTTGTGTTTTAATTAATAAATTGATACTTCCTTTGTTTCATAACACATCACTGCAATTTGCTTTAAAACTTGTCAACAGACTAATGAGAAAAAGTCTCAAGGAAATCCTTCTTTGCGATGATTCTATCGTCTAATGTCTATTTAGGACAACTTGTATTTTGGGTTAAATTTTAGGTTAAAAGCAAATCTGGTTGTATTGTTAATTTCCTTACATGTAGTAGACATATTAAGGAATTATAAATATGTTTCTCCCTGTGCCAGGTGGAGAAAAAGACATGCTAAAGTACAAGGCACCGACACACACAGAAACAGGGTTAATGCAAAGCAGAGCAGACACTATATTGCAAAGTAATGTAGAGTAAATGATGCAAAAAGGTATAGTGCACGTAATGTGTCAGACATATATGTGGTTTGAGTTCTTGGGCAGATATCTGGCTTAATGGAAGCATAGTGGTGCAGTTTTCTAGAGTTCGCCATCCCTATGCCCTGGCTTATGAAGATGTTGGTGAGTCTGGTTAGTGAATATAGTCCTCGTTAGAATGTTCCAACGATGAAAAGTTGTGAAGCACTTTCCCTCTTCAGTTTGTGCAGAAGTGAATTGCACCTATCAATGTTTTTTTTTTTGTATTTTAGCACATTTTAGCTGGTGTAGTTTAGTTGGTGAAGTAGCTTTAGCAAGCAGTTAAACAATGAAAGCTATTTTTAAATACAATAGAAATGCCGGGAAGTGTATCCCGAAGGTGTAATGCTTTTAAAATAATGGATTGACTGACAAGCCTTAGTCTGTGCTCTGAAGATTTTTTTTGCGCATGCTATGCGCGCAATATCTTACCTCTTCTGGGGAATAAGCCATCCCTGGCTCTCAAACCAAGTAACATCCTTGATGAAGACACTTTTCAAAAGCAATCAAAAGACATCCATCACCTTCTGAAATCTCTTCCAATTTGCCCACGCAGCAGCGATTGTGTGAAACTCCTCCTTAACTGAAGACCCCTGACCTTTTTCAGTCTTATTAGTCCTCATTAAGCTGGGAGTCCAATTAACTTATAGCCTCCCCCCTGCCAAGTCATTACAGTTTTATACGATTTGTGTGCAATTCCTAGTCGTAAACTTTAATGGAAATGCTATGGCCTTAGTATGAAATGAGGCAAGGTGTTCATTTTAAAAACCTAAATGATGGACAGATTGTTTTCTGAGCAGTTCCAGTGCGGTTTCCTTCAAATTGACGCTGATAGATGATTTCTGCAGACTTGCTGCAGTCTTGGTAGAGAAAGTCCTTACTACTTGTGCGCTTTGATGAGGGCTCAACATACAATCTTCTAATGTAACCCCCGTGGAAGGTGTTTGGAGGTGGGACAAGGGTTGAACATTACCTCACTCTGAATGCCTTCTGTAGGGGAGAAACGAGCGAGTAATTAGCTGATTAGAGGCCCGTCAGAGCAGCTCCGCTTCCAGCCAATCCCAGCTCACCTCGGAGGTGGATTTGAGTCGCATACCTTTGTAGTTTTAATGGAGCGCACAGGAAAAGCTTGAGAAGACAGGATGACAGGATGCGAGAGCAATAAAATAGGGTTGAAACAGCGATAAGTCGTTAGTTAATGTTTTTCTTTTTGCTGCAGCATTTCTCTGCGTCCTGACTCACCGCACAGGTGCGCACCTGTCCCCGCTCGTTTTTTCTCCCTATTAGTCCTCCAAACAAAACACACACACAAAAAAAAACACTTCCAGCAATTCCCATTTCAAAAAGGGAAACATGATGGAAAAGTCTAAAAACTTCCGCATCGACGCTCTGCTCGCCGACGAGACCAACCGGGGCGGCCGGGATCCTTCTCCGGGTCTGAGCAGCGACAGCCCGGCAGGTAGCCCGCTCTCCTGCCGCCGCGCCGACACGCCGTCCCCACGGGGCGCTCACCTCCAGCCCGGGCTCATCCCCAAGGCGAGTGTTTTTAGCTTCCCGTACCCGGGACTGGCTCCTCTCACGCATGGCGCCTTCCCGGGTTTGTACCCGACGCCGATGTATCCTATGACCGCTCTGGGAGCGCAACACCCGGCCTTCGCCTACAGCGGCTTTACGCAGCTGGCTCATGGATACCCGGAGCAGCTGAAGGCGGCCACCGTGGCCGGATCTCTACCACTGGAGCACTGGATCCGAGCCGGGATTATGATGCCGCGAATGCCAGATTACACCTGTAAGTAGGCCTATGGCTGATTTATTAGGAAAACGCACGACTCAATCTATGTAATACAAAAAAAAGAAAAATCAATTAATTAATAAATTAAAAAAGAGTGAGCGGGGAAAGAAAGCAGTCAAAAGACATAAAAAAAATCATTTAAAAAGATTAGAGGAAATTGCATGTAATGTATTTTTTAAGGGATAATAATAATAATAATAATTAGTATTATCATAATTGTTATACTGTTGGTACTACTCATAATAATATTGATAATAATAATAATAATATAAAGAAGATAAATTATTATTATTACGATGATTATTATTACCCTTAGCATTATTATAATTAGCATTATTATTATGCTATTATTAGCTTTGGTGTCATTATTATTTATTAGTATTTTTTTTCCATCAAAAGGCTTTGATGGATGTAATTTTTTACGTTTGATTTGATCAAATATTCGTTTCTAATTTTCATTTTTCATTATTTCAATAGATTTCTGTGTCTTTTTTTTCTCTAAAAATTGAAACTATATTTAAAAAGATTTCGAAAGTGTATTTCATCTTCACAGTGTTTTACATCGTTTCTCGCAGTTTTCTTTTTTTCTTATTGGCTATCCTTGTGTCATATTTTCATTTTGTCTCATTTATTTCTCCATAAACGCCAACAAGATAGAAACTGCCTTTGTGTGACAAAGTAACTATAAACAAACACCTAAAACGTACTGTAGTTCATCAATAAAACCTCAAAAGCCTTCATTGAATTTTCATTAAGTTAATGGCATGCTTGCGTTTTTATGGCCTCCTCTGCTGAGACACCCCCCTCCCACATCAACAATAAACTGCAGTGAAGCTATTACAGTTAATGATGGCCACAGAGTGCTGGCATATGTGTCCCTGTTCCCGGCCACAGCATCACAGTGAACTTCTAATGTCCTTGGTGTTTAGAAAAACTCTGACATGCACGAATCTGTTCATACAAATCGGCTCTGTCACTAACTTCTACTATGCCTTGTATTATTCTATTATGCCTTACAACAGAGAATAACGAGAAAATGTTAATAAGTGTAAACATTTGACTGAGAAGTGATGCCCTTATTCTTTCAGCAGGCCCTCAGTCAGGCCTTTTGGGGAAATGTCGCAGGCCTCGCACGGCCTTCACCAGTCAGCAGCTCCTGGAACTGGAAAACCAGTTCAAACTCAACAAATACTTGTCCAGACCGAAGCGCTTTGAGGTGGCCACATCCCTGATGCTGACTGAGACACAGGTAAGAGACCATTGTCAATCCTCTCAGAGAGGGTTTCCACAAAATCCTGTCTCAGAAAGAAAACCTGCAAATAAATACTTCAAAGAGGCTTATCCATATTGAAACATCTTAAAAACATTTAAAAATATATAAAGCTTTAATTCAAAAATGACAGACTTGAAAACAGCCAACTGTTATTCACACAAACATGATACTGGATACATTGTTATAACAAAAATAATCATCAGATTGTTTCTACTTCACAAATTGTTGCAACCATCCATCGTCAATGGTTTCCAACTCTAGAACCATTTTAATATGATATCTTTAATATGAGCTGCTTCTATTGCATGTTGTTTTTTTTAACAATAAGAAGTTAAAAACATGGGCAGGATGTTTTTTCCCAAATCTACAACGATGTAAAAAGAAAATCTGATACTGCTTGTGTTTAATCTAAAGTCAGGATTTTTCTTATTTAGTTTTAAGTTGTTGCTTTAAACTTTTTTTTCCAAAGGAGATTTAAACCAATACGGAAAAAGAGTGAAATTACATTAAGTAAGAATTATCTTTCAAGCACAGTAACAACGGTTGCATGTTAGAAATATAAGAAAATTCAAAAAGAGCTTTTTTTTTTCCCTATTAAAAATATCTATAATGTGTTATTTCTCCGGCAGGTCAAGATTTGGTTTCAGAACAGGAGGATGAAGTGGAAGCGCAGCAGGAAAGCCAAAGAGCAAGCGTCATCCTCCAGCCAGGTGGAGGCTGAGCGACTGAAAAGTGGAGGAAAAGTACCCAACGACAAAACAGACGAGACCAGGCGAGGTTTGAATGTGGACGGCAGGCGGGTGGAGTACAGGTTGGAGGATAGGGAGGAGGAAGAGGAGGAGGAAGAAGTAGATGAAGAGGAGGAAGAAGAAGAAGATGAAGAAGGAAGCCAGCATGGGTATCGTATCACGGTGAGCAACACAGTCGGAATGTCGCGGTCCATGGACTTCTTGCAGCACAGCAGCAAGCTTGCTTACGACCCCCACAGCCCATTCTCCGACGATGAGCTGGAGGGGGTTCAGGTAGGAGGAGGAGACAGAAAGATAGGAGCAGGACTGTGAGGAGGCCCACACTAGTGCCTCAATGTTACAGACAGATTTTACAGTGAGAATTACTCAAAAGAATCATCACACGAAACCTGAAAATATGTCAGTTTTCATACTTTTCAAAGTATACGAATAAAAACACTTCATGTTCTGTAAACCTTGTAGCATACAGAAAAAAACTTGCTATGGTCCTAATGGACTGTCGCTTATAGTTTTGCAACATCCTGATTGTTCCACCGGATGACAGCTGAAACTCCACCCTGCAAACACACTTTCAAAAAAAGCCTGAAAACCAGCAGTGTGCACCACCTGCAAGAGTCGCGAAGGAAAACTGGTCGCATGAGCATCACGGCATTTTATAAAATGTAAATATTACTGTTCGTCTCTCATTGCCAAAGTATATGAATCAATTCTTGTTATGTACATGCAAGTGACTGAATTTAATTTATTTGAATGACTGCAAAAAGGTTTAATTGAAAACATATTTATGTCAAAACTTGTCTGTGGTGGAACTGTTAAATAAAAAACAAAGAGAAAACAAAACATGACTGAAAATGAGCCCTCATTCAGTGATACAAGAACCTCTAGTATCCACTTCTTAATGACTTACATTTAGTACATCTGTAGATTTCATTGTATAATCAGAACAGAACAGTTTGAATAGCTTGGATGAGAGTATTTTTCATCCTTGGTTGTAATCAGATAAGAATAATAAAGTTATAAATGAATGCAAGGCTTGTAGGCTTTCAATTTGGCCTCCAAGGTCAACATTGCCATACTTGCCAAAGCAACACCTGGTAAAGGTGGGAACATCTTGGAAGAAAAATGTTTCTATTTATTGGGTCTATTGGGTAGAAAGGGAAACTATATTAAGTTCATTGATTTGTATAATCAGGCAATTACCCCATCAGAAGATGTGTTTCTATTTCAGAAACACTTGATGTCTGACAGTCAAACAAAGCAACCTGCATTCACTTTCCTCTTTACTCATCCGCGATGGTAAATTGCTAAATATCCACATGAATGACCATGAAAGGGGAAATTAAGTGAGTTTGAATAATAAACCGGCTAGTCTGAATAGATTTATACTCTACATTATATTTATATGTTTAGTTTACAGGTAATGGTTGAAAAGAAAGGGAATTATGCTGTTGGTATATGCTTGCTGATATCAGGGGTTGGAGAAGAGGACCGACTTCCATGAGATTATAGAATGGAAACCGTGAAGCAAGCTTTAAAACCAAGGTATGCATGATACAAACTCTGAGCACCAATAGATCACACTATGAGGCAGAGGGTATAAAGCAACAGAGGACCAGTGAGCATCATTTCTGTCTTGGTACAATATAATAAAACCAATAATCTTGCATAGTCCAGTGACTCTGGATTCAAGATGCCACAATCAGATGGTATGATCAGAATTTATTGCATACAAAATAAAAGCAAAAATCGCTCCCACCTTGTGTCAACTGTTGCGCATCTACTCATTGTACCGATCTTCTGATGGTTACCTCCAGCAGCATATGCAGCACGTCACAAAACTCAAAATATATAGACCAAAGAGCAGGGATTCACAGTAGTAGGCAAACAGCTAGAAATACAAGCCAGTATTTAAATCTAAGCCTGATTGAGCAGGTTATATTTCTTCAGGTGATAAAATCCTGTTTTGACTACATGTAGGAGTAAAAGAAAGCATAACAGATGAATCTGATTAAAAATACTTTTTAAAAATAACATTCTTTAAGCTTTTAATAAATGGACTTCACATAGTTTCTGTAACAAAGATCCTTTTTTTTAATCGTTTGAATTTTTTACTTGTTTGAATCATAGATTGCCTGTAAGCAGGAAAATACAAATAAAAGAAATAAATTTAAAAAAAACCAGAACACCAGTATGTTTGTAAACAATCGCGGTGTTTCAATTCATGAAATAAGCTACTAAAATGGAAGAAGAAAAAAAAATGTATTGAATATGACTGGACTTGATGTTACTGCATGTAAAGGGAATGAAACAGCATGCCAACATACACACTAAAGAAAAAAGTACCTTTAAAACTACATGTGTTGCTCACGAATGAAGTTGAATCTTGTTAAAATGATCAATGAACTTTCAGAATAATATTTAACTGAGTAAACTCCAAATATTATTCAGAACTTATTAGAATTTGGATCTCTAGAAAGGAATGGGTCTCCTGTTTTAGGATAATAACTGCTTTTTAAAAAAGGTTTTTTCAGTGGAATTTTCTGAATGTGGGGATTTCTTCACTAACACCAGCTGAATATATTGGAAAAGCCCCATCCCCAGATCTGATTGGGAAGATGTTGTCACTCGCTAAGATGCAGGTAGATTCATCTTAGCTTAGATCTGTACTGGAAGGGAAATCTTGGTGCTCTAATTATTTGAATCAACAGTTTGAAGGATTACTTCATTGATCGCAGACCTTGCACTTCTTGGTGCCGATGTTTTGGGTCAAGACGAGGCAGTTTTGGTGTTATCAACCAGAAGGGGAGTTTCACATATATTCAAGTATTGCATAAAAAGACATGCGGTACTCACAAAAAAAAAGGAGTTCCGAGATTCACCCAAAAGCTTAATTCTCAAGTTGGGCATGAAAGCTTCAAACAAATGCCATCTGATAATTTAACCTCACCAGTGTCTGAATCTACCAGTGGTGACGGAGATACAGACAGAAAAACATTGGCATCCCAAATATATTAACCCTTTTTTAAGGTGTCTCCTATAAAATCTTTCGTTTAAAAAAATACTGGACCTTTCCTTCAGGGTACCGAAGATAGTCCAAGCTGCTGAAATTACGGCAATTATCTCTTTATTAATAAGAATAAACACCTTAAATTCTCACTAATTACATTCTAAAGTTCAACAGAATCAAACAAAACACCACATTCACATTACACACATGACTCAGTAACTATTAATAACTAAAGTAGCAACTAATCAAGACTAAATTTGAACATCTCGATTAAATATTTACATAAAGTTCTGGCTAAGCTCTTTGTAATAGATATAACATTTTTTGGTTTCTATGAACAATATTTGATGTATTACCTTTTCTAGCTGCTTCATCAAGTTGTCTAATACAAAGCAAAGATTTCCCTCCAGCTCAAATTTACAACCAAGGCTCTCGGATACGAATTACTTGGCGGTGTTTACTGATAGCCAAATAATTAAACTAATGAATGGGAAGTAAAGCAATCAAAAGCCTGATGAAGAGCGGATCACGCGCGACCGTTTTTTAACAGAAGCAGCACGTTTAGTGTGCTGAACCGTGGCTCTACTCTTTATAGGGAACCCATGTGATTAAGGAGCAGATTGGTGTACAAGAGATGAGGTGTATTTTTTACCGTGTTAGATCACAATCATGTGCGTTTACTGTGAGATTAAAGGACTTTACAGAAGATCCTGGATCATCATGCAAAGAAGATGACCAAGTTGTTCTAGTTTATTCAGGTTTACAGGCTCTCTGGGATCAATCACTGATGTCAATGGGTGGGAAGAATGGATCAAACTTGCAAGCATGTTTTTAAAAAGAAAAAGGAAAAGAATCCGCATGTGGAAAAATTGACATCTGTAACATGGCTCTCAAAGTGAACATAAATATGTTCAGACATAAAAATCAAGAGTTGTTTTACCATGTTTTTATCCAATCAAGTCTCCTTGAGTTTCATCCTGAAATACATTATTGTGAATCTGATTAAAAAAGACACAGTTTAGCTGTTTCTTTAGCATATTTGCAATTCGCATCAATCATGCATTTGGTTTCAACTAAAGAAACTATTAAATTAAGTCAGAGATATTTCCTCTGTGAATAAAAAGGTTTTGCACTGAATTGTGTTTTTGTGGGAAAGATAGTTTCTTAATTAAAAACATTTTCAATTTCTTGCTGAACTTTTATTTACATTTATCTTGAAAATGATTGGAGTAAAGTGAAACGTTTGCCTTGATTTTGCACAAACCTTACCGCACGAAAAATAAATAATAATACCACAAATCTTCATCAGTATCAATACCTGTACAGTTATAAAAATAATCTTAAAACGACCCAAATCCCATGAGCACATTATTCCCAACAAGCACAAATCCAGACAGAGGTTCAAAATGCAAGTTTTTGTTCTGTGATGAACTTCCATCCACTTAATGAGGAATTGGTTACAATTTGATTTATAGAAGGAAACAATTAAACAGAAGAAATAAATACATGTAACATTCAAATTAAGTTGATGATTTGGATAAACTGTGATCCGATCGTTGAATATGTTACTCTGGAAGTTATGATTGAAAGGGTCTTCCTTATTTTATTTTTTTTATTTTTTTTGCCTACTTTAACTCAATTAAATCTAAACAAAAAGAACATCTTAAATTGGATCTAATAAGAAAGTTTTTCTACTATTTAAATAAGGCTGATGAAATATCATGTAAATCATTAGAATCTCACTTGACTTTCCATCTGTTTGACAAAAAGGCCTCTTTTGACACAAAAACAAAAACAAAAATATAAAGGTTGTTGGTTCCAGCCATCTTGTAATTTAATACAAATCCAGAAGGTCATGTTGATTAAATTACAATAATGATATATATAAAAAAATAAATCCCAGCATATAAATTACACTCACTGCTGATAATACTGTCAGTTTTCTCTACAGTTTCTTGACAAAAGTGCTGACTGCTTCATGGCTTATTTCATTTTTGAACCAATAATGCATATTGAGCTCGTGTCTTATTCCATTAAAACATTTCACTGTCCATTGAATCACTCAAGTCACCTCTGTTGATGTCAGAGTGGTTACCAGAAACCCCCATTTTCACGTTGTTTTATTTATTTATTTAATTATATATATTATAATTTTTTTGTTGTTTGCTTTGATGGATAATAAATCTGGGGCCCCTTTAACATATTTACACCAGCAGGTTTAATCAATCAGCAGAACGTAGGGCTCATTACGTAAATATGAACAGATTGCGTGATCTTTTAACGTAATCACACGTATTGCTGCTGTTTTTTTTTCAATGTCCTGTCACTTAACTAATGGACAAGAATAAATAAATCCCAATAAATATAAATCTGTCCGACTTTCAACGCTGTTCCAAAGCAGGAAAATACAGTTGTTGTTTTTTGTTACCAGTAAAGTTTATTCCAGAGGCATCAAGGAGGTGAATATATTAATTTATCATTGCAGGAAAATATCGTTACATGCGTTGAACCGATCACAGAGAGAACGGTGCCAATTTTTCAAGTCAATGTAGATTTCAGTTCCGTTTGATGGGCAGAAATATTGAACCTGCACACTGAAAAAGAGGAGAGAAACATTTTAGTTTTGTTTTTTCTCATCTTTTATAGGATTTAAAGTTTCTCCAAGTGTCACCTAAGCTTTTTCTTTTTCTATATTTTATTGTGTAAAATGAATGTAAATTAAAAAAATATTTAATTTATATACGTATAGCTTTTATATATAGATATGTTTCAATATCCTTTCGTGTGTTAAATTGGCTCATCTCCGCCATCTGGGGGATAGAGGAAAAAACACACCCTCAAAGATTCAGGGGTTTTCTTTTTAAACGTCCTATTTTTTATTTCCTTGACAATGTTTAATACTGAAATGTTTGTGGCTTTATGTAAGTGGTTTTGACTTGATTTAGCTTTATGGAAAAAAAAAACTTTTTTGTAAATTAATCAAGTTAAATTGTGTTGTTCAATATCTCTTAAAAACACTATATATTTATTTATGTGCATGTGTGTAAAGGAAAATAGCAGGCATGGTAACCTTTGTCTGGGAAAAAATAGATATAGGGAACCCTCAAAAACTCAAATTTACTTAGTTAAATATTGTTCTGAAAGTTCATTGATCACTTTAACAATTTAACTTCAAATTTGTGGGTAAGAAATGTTCACCATAATTCATGTTTTTTTGTTCTTAAAAGATTCTCCAAAAGTTAAATATGTTTTGTCTTTATAAAACATTCCCATACGTTCCTCAAAGATGAGTTCTGGGATCCTTATGATGCAATCTTTCTTTGAAGCTTCTCTTATTGTCTCTTCTGATGCGGTCATGCGGAACAACCTCGCGGGGACCAGCAAACCGAATTCATCACGATTTCAGTGAATGTCCTCCAAAGGTTTTCTGAGAGATGGAGTTTACACTTCTGTAATGTGACTTTTAAGACGTTTAAGACATTTAATTTTCCTTAAAGAATCTCAAAACAATAATCATTAATTAATTAATTAATATATAAAAATGTATTTTGAAAAGATTGGTACTTTTCAAAAAAAAAGAAGAGTTTTTTGTAAAGGTTCTCAAGCTCACAGTCAAATTTGGATACATCAAAGTTTGGACAGTTTAGTTGTAGTTGTATGATATACACATCTAAGGAACCGACGTATTCAACTTTACAGTACACAGGCTCCTGGATGATGATGATGATGATTATGATCGAAGGTGATGATGATGATAATGATGATGCATCATGTCATTATATACCTGTAACAAGGCTTTTGTTTGTTTGTTTGCTTGTTTGTTTGTTTTTCAAAATAAACCCTAAAACAATGCAAACTTACAATACCTTGTGCAGGATTGTGTTTTAAAGGTTCTCAAGAGTTTAGCTGCATTTCTAAATGTAAACTTGATGAAGCCTTTTTCTTTAAGATTCTAAGAAAATAAGAAAGAAATCAAGTTACAAAATATAATTCTTAGAAAATCTTACTTGGATGATATCTTTAAGTTGGATTTATTAAACAATAAGAAAGCATTTAGGTAATTTTTCCTTTCCTTGGATAAATAAAACTGGGATATTTTCTTTGCACTTTGAGTTCAAAATTGGGGTACGCTCGGTGTGCGGGGCGGGGTGGGCCGCTGCGTGTAGCTCGGAGGGGCGGGGTTCTGAAGTTTGGTAGCGCGTGATGAAGCTGTGAAGAGTTTGCAGACTCGTCCTGCTTACTAAAGGGTGAAACATCCTCCGCTGACAGCCAGACAGAAGACCATCAACATGGCCTCCGCCGAGCTTGGTACGTGTTCATTTTATATTTGCATGTTTATTCAAGCTCCGCTCTGTAAATGAATGAGTCTTTCTGAACCGCATGACCATGCTGGCTAGCATTAGCAGGCGTGGGAAGCCTCACTTCCCTGAAAATAGTCGTTTTAGCTGAGGTTAACGAGCCTCCTTTCTGTCTCCGCAGCTCTGTTGAGTGTTTCAGACAAAACTGGCCTGCTGGACTTCTCCAGACGCCTGGTGGGTGTGGGCCTTTCTCTGGTGGCCTCAGGAGGAACAGCCAAAGCCTTGCGAGAAGCTGGACTGGCTGTCAGGTTTGGGAATCAAAGATGGCGTCCCAGGTGGCAACCAAATCCCTGGCTAAGCTTTCTCTGTCTCTATCTCTGCTTTGTGCCAGGGATGTGTCTGAGCTGACCGGGCATCCGGAGATGCTGGGAGGCCGAGTGAAGACTCTGCATCCTGCTGTCCACGGAGGCATCCTGGCCAGGAGGAGCGCCTCCGACTCTGCAGACATGGAAAAACTGGGATACAGTCTGGTCAGGTGAGGAGGAAACACTCGTCCCGTGGTTCTATTTTACCAGCTTCTGCTACGATCAAGCTTGCTGGCTGCAGACAGGTCAACATAATTAAAAGGCCTTTCTTAACCTGTGGTTTGTGCATCTGTTAGCGGAAAGCACGTGAGTTGGATTAGGCATCTTGATAATTGGGTAGCTGCTGATGGTCTTGTGACTCTTGTTAGCCGAGACCAACAAAAACAGATTCAATCACAAACTGTGCTGAGTCGTTTGGACCCTGACCCAAACACCAAAGTTCTTATCAATGCTCAACTCTGATTTGATTTAATAGGAAAAGAGGGTCTTTTTCTGTCATGTTAAAGATTGCGCAGGGTTTGATTTAAAAACACCAGTAGATTCAGTGAAAGGTTTAATTGGGAAATTGGTTTTATTATCTTTAGAGAAGCCATTGAAATAAGATCAATGCACATTAAATATTTAAGATCCTTCAGCTGATGATGGGTCCTTGTTATTTTATCAAAGCCCAGAGAGAAACTGGTTTCATAATTGAAATATCTTTAGTAAAATTGAATCCACATGACTTTGAAATTAGTTAATTGTTGTTTAAACATTTTGTTCCTAAAACTGACCTGAATCTAAAGATTTTTTTTTTTGTTTAGAAACTTTAATTTTAACTGATCGGACACTGACGGATGTTAAATGTAGAGTTGCATAAGCATGTCTCTTTGTGAGATTATTGGTAAACATGCAATGTTTTTGTTGTTTGTTTTTTTAGAGTGGTGGTTTGCAACCTCTATCCGTTTGTAAAGACCGTGTCGAGCCCAAATGTGACCGTAGAGGATGCTGTCGAGCAGATTGATATCGGTAATTAAACCTAATCAGAACTTTCGTGCTGTTTATTGTAGAATATTTTTGAGAAACAATACGCTAACATTTAATGTATGTTACCAGCTGCATTTTAATTCTGTACCGTTCTCTTAGGTGGCGTAACTCTGTTGAGAGCTGCAGCTAAGAACCATGCCCGGGTCAGTGTTGTGTGCGATCCTGCAGACTATTCGTTGATTGCCATGGAGATGGAGAAGTCTGCAGACAAAGATACAATCCTGGAAACTCGCAGGACTTTGGCCCTTAAAGTGAGGATTTTTCAGTTTTTTGTTTTTTTTTCTCAACCTTTTCACTTTAACAAAGTATTTTGTCTTATTTTGGAAACGGATTTTGTCAATTTTTGTTTGTCTTTCTATGTCCCTGTTTTAAATTGGGCCTGTTCCTCAGCACCTACACAGGCTTTGAAAAATCTATAAAAGTAGGAGGTTTCTCCTCTTTTTATTTTCAATATCCCAGGTCTGAATAGGTTTGAAAATAAGTGTAGAAGTATTTTCTTTCCAAAATAAAGGATTAAAACTTTAAAAATATACTTTTTTTTTCATATGGATTCATCGTGAAATGGCAGGACTTGTATTTGATTTCCCTTATCATAAGATGTTGATATAAAATATCGTTCTGATATCTGCCAAAAAACAAATATCCGATATTATCGGCCTGCATCTAAAATTGCCCACATCAGCACCCCATCACCATTTCTATTTCGCAGCTTGTATCCCGTGTTAGAGCAAAGTGATCTCTACAACAGCACTTTCTGAATTTCAAATGTGTGTAACTAATTGGTTAATAATAAATTGGTTAATTTTTCTTATGCCCATTGTTGTAAACTTTTGTTTTATATTTGAGTAATATCACTCTATCAAGGCCCTTCTAACGCTTCAAAATTGAAGCGTTAGAAGTATCAATGCTTTTTACAAATAAAAAGCATTGATAATAATTCTCACTAACATTTAGTTGTTTTTTTATATACCTTTTTTGAATTTTTAGCAAAAACCTTTGAATAACAAGAGCAATGTTTACTTTCTCTGACACTTGCAGCCAAAACAGAAACATGTTAACAATTGGTTTAATAATCTGTAGCTGCAGCCATTCATTGCAGTCTAAAGTTAAGAAAACGTTACCACTGACTGATTCAGAGCAAGAGTCAAAAGCTTCACATGAATAATGAAACGATTTTGCCGATCATTTTTGATTGTATATTATAATGCGGGGTCTCCAACCCTGGTCCTCCAGAGCTACCCTGCTTCAACACACCTGAAGCAAGTAATAGGCTCATTAGCAGACTTTTTCCAAACTTGATGGTGCTGAATTATTTCATGCAATTGTGTTGAAGCAGGGTTGCATCTAAATCACTGGACAGTGGCTCTTGAGGACCAGGGTTTGAGACCCCTGTAACAATAAAGCCAAAAAGATATATTTTTAAAGGATTCAAACTACTTTTAAGTTTCTATTGAGTTTGAGAATATTGGTCAGGAAAAAAACATCCATAAAAAAGAAATTATGCCATTTGTTTCTTGCTTTAGGTGTTGTGTGTCTAAAGGTGATGGTCCAAGCAGGACGAAGTTCAGAGTAAACTTTTTTTTTTATTTTTTTTTATCAGGTGTATTGAAATAGATGACAGCTTTAACTTTTCTGGCCTTGTGAACTTTGACCTTACCTAATTGTTGTGGTTTTGAAGCCCCAAAACATCTCAAAAATTTACTTTAGGTGAATTGCTAATGAAAAAACCATTACCGTTCAATTAAATAATTAAATGTTTTGTTGGGAAGTTTGTTACCTAGTCGCATGTTTTTGTGTCTTTCATTTTGTCGCTAGGCCTTCACGCATACAGCGTGTTATGATGAGGCCATATCTGACTATTTCCGTGGGCAGTACAGTCGAGGAGTGTCCCAGCTGCCTCTCCGTTACGGCATGAACCCCCACCAAGCACCCGCCCAGATCTACACGCTGCGCCCCCACCTCCCCCTAAAAGGTATAAACACACTACAAATGGCTCAGCAGACTGGAATATTTAAATCTTCAACACTTCAGTGTGAAAACCTACACATGAGTTTCTTCACTCTACTAATTAGAGCAAACTACAAAAAATTGGTTGATTTTGATTTGTTTAGTGACTTAAATTTAATTAGCCAAGTTGACATTTTCATGCATTTAAAGAACAAAAAACATTTACATTGTCAATCGGAGTCAAAAGCTAAGGATTAAGATAATGGCATGGAGCACTTCGAACCTCAAACACTTGCGTCTCCTGTCGTCAAATCGTCATAAAACTGCCAGCAGAAACAATTATTAAAACAAAAAGGAAAGATAAAGCTCCTCAGCAATTATAAGAGATGGATTACTGTATTACCTGCAAAGATTTTTCTATTCACTGTTGAGAAAGGGAAAAAATCTTCAATCCATTTCATTTTTGCCAAGATTTGAATTAAGTCCCTTCATTCCTATCTGTGTCTCAGTGGTGAATGGCTCTCCGGGCTTCATCAACCTCTGCGATGCTCTGAATGCCTGGCAGCTGGTCAGGGAGCTAAAGAGCGCCCTCGGCATGGCTGCTGCCACTTCATTTAAACACGTCAGCCCCGCCGGTAAGACGATGAGAAGTCCGTGCTCCTACATGTTGTGGGAGGAGGCGGTCTGTTAGGCTTTATCCAAATGTGTTTCCACTTCCTCGCTACAGGAGCTGCAGTGGGAGTTCCTCTGAGTGAAGAAGAAGCCAAGGTGTGCATGGTGCATGACATGCTAAAGGATCTCACCCCTCTGGCCACGGCATATGCAAGAGCAAGAGGTCAAACACGTAGAATTTATGTAAATAAACTATTGTCTGAATCTTGTTGTCTTTGGTGTTGATGAACTCCCTCTGCTTCTCCAGGCTCCGACAGAATGTCTTCTTTTGGGGATTTTATTGCTCTGTCGGATGTTTGCGATGTTCCTACAGCCAAGATTATATCCAGAGAGGTAAGTTAAAGAATTTTTAAAAAATGAGCAGGTGACGTTATTTACAATTTTACATTTTTATTTGTTTTTTTTATTTCACTCTGGTTCTGCTCAGGTGTCAGATGGCGTCGTAGCTCCTGGTTATCAGGAGGAGGCACTCAAGATTCTTTCAAAGAAGAAGAACGGCAACTACTGCGTGCTTCAGGTGACCTTATTTCCCGAAAGGAGAGGTTGCTTCGGCTTTACAGCTGATTATTAGTCGGATTGATTTTTGGACACCTCACCTTCAAGTTTTTATTTGCAGAAAATGTTTGAAATCATACAATTAATTTCACAATTGTTTACTGTATCACTTTCTTTTTTCTTTTTTTTACTTCATGTAAAGTGGCAGTATCTTTGTTTGTGGTTGTAATGTGGCAAAAGATATTTAATGGTTGTTTGGGCAAACAAGCCTAGTTTGTGTATTGTATAATAATTGTTGTGTAAAAATTCAAATTTTACTCTCCAACATAATCAAAGAAGTGCCCCAAAAGCTTTCCTCATACATATTTCTTTATCCAGATGGATCCAGACTATACGCCTGACGACACGGAGGTGAGAGTGGTGTTTGGTCTTTACCTCAAGCAGAAGAGGAACGGAGCCATTATTAATGAGGAGTTTTTCAAGAACGTTGTTTCTGAGGGTTCGGTGAGTCGCTGTGATGGAACTCTGCTTACCTGCACGTTTGTAAACGATAGCCGCTAACTGTTTCCTCATCATAACATTAAGCTGTCTGACGAAGCCTTGCGTGACCTCACGGTGGCCACCATTGCTGTCAAGTACACCCAGTCCAACTCTGTGTGCTACGCTAAAAATGGGCAGGTGAGTCAAGGCCAGTCCAACAAGGAGGAAACTGGAAAAAACCGGACCCATCAGGGGCTGAATTTTCCAACCTATTCTTGATGTGTGCAGGTTGTTGGTATCGGCGCTGGTCAGCAGTCGCGCATCCACTGCACCCGTCTGGCAGGCGATAAGGCGGACAACTGGTGGCTCAGACACCATCCTCGCGTCCTAGACATGACGTTTCGCAGCGGTGTGAAGCGAGCGGAGATGGCCAACGCTGTCGACCAGTATGTCAGCGACACTGTTGGGGAGGTGAGGAGGAGACCATGATGTTCCTACCAGCTCTACTCTGTTTGTGTTTTGAGCCTAGTAGGTCAGAAGTGTCTGTGTTACTACAACCTTGTCCAAGCTGTAGAAAAGTGTTCAGATACGATAGGTTTGTGACCACAAAGTAAATGTAAAAATGTAAGTTGTTGCTGTTTACGGTCGCATCTGGATTTTGCGCTTGCAGGGGCCGGACCTGGCTGCATGGAAGTCCATGTATGATGAGGTACCCGAGCCACTGTCAGTTACCGAAAAGAAGAACTGGGTCAGCTCCCTGGAAGGCGTCGCCGTCAGCTCGGATGCCTTCTTTCCCTTCAAAGACAACATAGATCGAGCCAAACAGGTAAACTGCCCTCTAAGAATGTACATCTTCTGAACCAGCGAACCGGCTAAGCCCTTTTTGTGTTTGCATGCATTAATATAATATTAGTTTGCAGGCTAACCACCCCATGTCTTTTTTTCTCCTTGTCCGTCTGTATGTAGAGTGGCGTTGCTTACATTGCAGCTCCAGCTGGCTCTGCTGCTGATCAGGTTGTGATCAAAGCCTGCAACGAGCTGGGGATCACTCTGGTGCACACCAGTCTGCGACTCTTCCATCACTGAGGATCACCGACGTGTCTGATACTGAAACATTCCTGTCGTCATAAAAGCAGAAAACACTATTTGGTTTGTTTTTGTAGCATTAGCTGCATTCCAATGTGAGTTTGCAACAAGGTAGCTGTTAAAGTTGAATATAGGTCATTCAAGTGAATAAGTCAAACTGAATTATTGATTATTGTGGTCTGTTTTCTTGCTTAGTAAAAAAATAAGACTCAATGGATTGACTTCTGTTAATTTTTAGTTTCTGCTTATTTCGCGCATTCGTTCATGCTTTTACTGTTTTCCAAAAACTCTTAGAATGTGTTAAAATGCTCGGCATATTAGGTTTGAGCAAATCAATAACTAAAACGTGTTTTTGTTTTTGTTTTCACATTTGATTTAAAGTTCGTGTAATGAGAAACCGTAAATGGAGCAACAAGAGTTTTCACCTGCTGTATAAAGCGAATGGTTGCTGCTTCAAAACGTATGTTTGTTACTGATGAGCAAAACAGCTGATTGCAGGCCGGCTAGTCAAGGACATAGCTCAGCTAGTTAGCCACCAACATCTTGTTACACATGTAGTCAATGCAGGACAGCAGTCTTTACAATACGAAGTTTGAAATTTGAAACCTAGAGTAAAGCTTTTAGTTTATTTTATATTTTTGTGTTAGAAAAAAACTAAATAGACAGAATTGTGATGCTTTCTTGGGTTATAATTGGATCTATTATTTAAATTGAAAGATCAGGTTGGGCATTTTATGTAAAACTGACTGGCCCTGTTTAGGGTTTTCATTTTAATTAGAAATATTGCAGCATGGTTAATCAAATTTTCATCAAAAAAAAAAACTAAGTTTATTGTTTGAAATCTCTCCCAGCTTTATTAAAAACAGGGACTTTTTTCCAAGGACAGAAAGAAAACATTGGCACAGACAAAGTACAAAAAAAATTTAAAATAGGAACTGTTTACATTCTCACATCCTAGTACAAACATTCAAAAAACCTCGATTTAAAAGGATGAACAGGTAAAAATGTTTAATGTTTGTCAATCACACACTTTGCATTTTTGAACACAGTGCTTACTTTCTGAAACAGATCCAAAACATCCACAGAAAAATGCCAGTTGGATAAGTTGCTTTCATAACAAACATTCAGATGCAACCTATCATTGGTGTCTAATCAAAGTATTTTGAAGGATGCATATAAGGTGTGTTTTCAACAGTGAACTGACTGGTTTGTGAAAGATCTGGACTGATCAAACAGCAGGGCAGGAAACCACATCAATGTGTCAGAAAAGGTGATAATGCAGTCACACTAACAGCACAGCTTCTACAAGACGAGAGTCGATGACGACACGAAAGCACGAGTCATGCAACCCAACAAGCAGTTATTTCTGAGAATTGTGTGAAGCGATTCCATCTGCTAGTAGTTCAGGTTGTAGGCATTCGACGGGGCAATGGATATTCTGAAAAATAACAGTAACAGTGTAAGATTAAAATGAGTTGGTGATTTAAAAAAAAAAATAATCCAATTTTCTTTTTTTTTCAAAACTGGTGTCAAACTCACTTTTCGAAGTGTGTTTTCTCCATATCTAATGGACTCAAACAGGCTGGAATCAACAACAGCTCCTGGTCTACGGCAGTTCTCACACTGCCATCCCTGGGAGAACCGAGCGTTGCACAGTCACGCATTAAATAGGGCATCATTGAACTTCTTCACAACTAAAATGGAAGCAGTTTTATCTGACCTGATTTCCTCCATAGCAAGTGCAGGTGCAGGTGGCGCCCAAGTACTCCTTTTGCCACTGGCTGCCCGCCTGGTATGTTTTGTTATCATCATAGCACACTGAAGCATCTGTGTGTAAAGGCCCACGCAATTAAAACACGTCTGCTTTTCAATCTTTCCAAAGACATCAGAAAAATCCGGATATGAAAGAGGGCTTACGTGGTTCACACTTAAATTCCCCTTTGCTGTTTCCCAAGCAAGTGCAGCTCATCAAGTGTCCATTCTCGGCCTTGCGATCCCACTGCTCTCCAATGCGATAGTTGACGCCATTGTCATGGCACCACTCTGTAAAATGAGACAAGGAATTACAGAGATGACGTAAAGCCTATTCAGTTATGTTCCTATGTAAGTAACCGCCAACACTTACTAGATGAGTCACATTTGAAGTGGCCACCACCCAGGCACCTGCACCACAGCTTGAAGCCTGTCTCAGACATGCGCTCCCATTCGCCACCAATATCCTGGTAGGTAGCAGTGAAGGAATCGTAGCACAGGTCTTTGGAGGTGGTAGCTCCACTCGAAACTGGTAGAAGATTGGTATGACATTCATGATCAATAAAAATGTTTATAAAAAAACATAAATATGCATAAAATAATGCAAGAAAATATTTTGATATTTTTGAAATTATTTGTTTCTGCCACCCATCTTTCAGAAAAGCATTATTTTCTGTACACGTCACATTAAGCTAACCTGCGTCTCCAGCTGTGATGACCTGCTCCAGAACCTTGTGTCTGAGCGCTCCCAGCAGTGCCTCCACAAGCACATTGTAGTCGTCTCCAGGAGTCAGTCCTATCAAGGTGGCGGTGGTGGCTGTGCCCGGCAGGCGGACCTATTTATTCAAAAATAATTGCATTTGATGTAAATTACAGGACTCAGGCTACATGTTTTAGCTAAAGCCTTCATTCTTGCTTCCTACCTGGAACATCTTCTCATTTCTGTTTGTGAGGGGATTACAGGACAGGACGTAGGCATCGCTCTGCCTGTAAGGCTTCCAGGAGATGCTGGTTTGAGTCTTGGCTTCCTGTGACACTCCTGACTCGTTAAAAAGCGATGATCCAATAGGAAATTTGAGCTTCAACACTGGCTGTCTATTGCCCTCTGCATCAGGAAGGGGAACAAAGACCAGGGGCTCACGAACTTGCTCATTGGGAGACTGTGGGTTGCCTCTATTGTTCTTATAGTCTGCGTACTCCACATGCTGGCTCTGACCCCCCACTACATTCTGGTCGGGACCCGTAAACTGGAATCTGTTGTCAAAGTCAGTTTCAGGCACATCCAGCCTGTCAACACTCCCAGGGCGGTATGGCAGCGGCAGAGGCGGGGGAAACAGGGAGTCCGGCTCTGGGCGGGAGAGACGGGGTTAGGGAAGCAAGCAGGTTAGATGAGGCGGAGCTGTGGTAAAGCTGCACAGGAGGCGGCACATTTGCAGCTCAGTACTACAGCTCGACTATATGTTTTGTAATATATCGTTGCAAACACACGCAGATATTTAGAATGGCAATTTTAAAAATATTCAAAATAAACAAAAAAAAGGTATTATGGTTTTAGGAGCAAATGGCTGCTTGAATGAAGGCATCGTACAGGAAAAAAAAAAGGAAATGGGTGCAACTAAAAGCAGCAACTCAAGTTTGACATTTTGCATCCCCTTGCTTGAAATTCAACAAAAAAAAATTATGTAAAAGATGCATTTTGTTAATACTTACGAGTTCTGACGCTTGCCACTAGAGCGGTACTCCTCTGTGCATTCTGGATGGCGATGATCTTGATGGTGTACTCTGTGTTTGGCTTCAGATCTGAATAGAGAAAATATAAATCACTTGGAGGTAAAGGGTGGACATTTTAAGAAGCTTTTGTTACGACATAACTCTGAAATTGTTTGCATTACTCCAATAAGAGATGTTTTGGACGTACCAGTTATGGTGGCGTAGTTTTGGCCAGCATGGGGTTGTGGGATGAGCTCCTGTGGAGCTTTCCTGTTCTCCTCGTAGGTGATGTAGTATCCTGTGATTTGTGTGGGAGGTGGCTGCCAGGCGAAGGAGATGGAGGTGGGGGACAAAGATATAAACTGGAGGCCGGTTGGAGCCTGAACCATGGGTTTATCTGGAAAAAATAAAATAAACATGTTAGACTGCTTGTTGTCTGTATGCATCACACACATGCAATATTTTAAATCCCCCGCCAACTTTTAGATTTCAAATCAATAATTTGATTTTTCATGAATTAACTCCTAAGTTTAAATCACAAACAGGCCTGATTACTGGCAGTTCTGTAGAACGAAGAAGTCACCTCAACAGGATGTGGCCGTAAAAAAAATGAAATAGGCTACAAAACCAAAACAAATAAAACAAAACAACACATTATGCCCTGCTCTAAAAGCAAAGTAAACCACATTCGAGTTATTGCTACAGTTGCAAGAACTGTGACCCCCAACTAGGGTAACAAGGTGATGGTCTCGGGCTGCTATGTTGGTTTACAACCTCGATGATTTGCCAAAATTGATAAAACAATAAACTGTATCTCAGACAAAAAATTGTGAAAAAGAATGCTACTACCACCACAACTTGCATTTGCAGCAGGACACTCATCCAATGTACAACAGCAACTTATTAGCTGATCGGTTCAAAAGGTTTTAGAGTTTTCTTTTAAAGTGCAGACATGCTATTCCAGAATAAAGACCCATTTAAGTGGTTGAAATGAAACAATTCAGTGAAAAAGAGTGGCGGCCCTCCACAGCAATGCAAAATATCTTTCTTTTTTTGTTTTACATAGGGACAGATTGGCTCTCTTGGTTAGTTTGTTGTATCAGTCACAAAAGTTATCATCATTTAAAAACAAGTTTTTGTATTTACTATGGTAAATCTATAAGGCGGTAGTTTTCCAAAGCACTACAGTGTCAGGACAGTTTGCTCAAATTGCTGAAATTACACAGCTGTTTGCGACTCTTAGATTTGACAATAATAATCATCTGCTTAATAAACATCATCTCTAAACAAAAATAATGTCTGCACAAATAAATCAATTTCCATATGTGGTATTCTTGTTTTAGTGTCTACTTAAACAATTTATATAATGTCTTTCAACTATGTTTGCACAAACCTAACAAGAAAAAGTATTCTTATTCAACCCTTCATTGTCTACAATCCATAGTATGTGTATTTATTAAGGTGAAATATCAGTAGATTACATTTCTGAGACTTGTTTAAACAATAAATATTGGGCGCACAGATTTTTTTATACCTGTATCTGTCCACAAAGTAAACGGAGCACTCTTTGTATTTCCACTCAGTGTGTATAACTTGATAGTGTAAGAAGTGCCAGGCTGCAGACCTGAAATCACAAAAACGCACACAGTGATGCAAAACTAATAACTTTAGAAGAAAAGCCTGATCCAGTTAGTTTAGTTGACGTCTACCTGTCAACGTGTAGGTGTCAGTATCTCCTGGTATGGTCTTTCGGATGATGTCACGAGAACCACTCGAAGGCGTAGCTTCAAGAAGGAAGCCAGTTATGCTCCCCCCCTTGGAGCGCCAGGTCAGCGTTATCGAGGTATCCTTTATGTCAATGATGCGCAAGCGGCGAGGAGAGCTCAACTCTGCATTTCCCAAATTACAAACAAATGTGACAGCTGTAAATTCAGGTTTTAAAGTCTCAAACCGTCCATCATTTCTTTTTGTTTTTACTTCAAAGGTGTTAAACGTTCTACTATTCTTTAATACAGGACCCTTACTGCTGACCTGCCACTAACATTTTCAGTTTAAAGTAATTTATTCTATGCTGCTAATTTACCTGGTTTAGTGAAGAAATAGATATATAACACATTAGCACTGGCCCAAATGTGTCTGAAAATATAAACACGGCAAAACCCAATGAGATAAAGTCTGTGGCAGGCGGCAACAGCTCCAGCAATGTTAGTGGGTCTTTAGGATACACAGACAAAGCTAATACTAACAATAAAAATGTCAAGATCCTAAAAGGAAATTGCAAAAAATTCTCCCTCTTGGCACAGAAATGCTAAATATATTTTGAGAGTTAAAGAAACCACAGACCTTCCAGTGTTGTTGTCTCTCCTTCCAGGGGTCTGCTTGTGACAGAGTTTTTCAAGGCATAGATCTGTATCTGATACGTTGTTGCAACCTAGAGTACAAAGACATACTACTGAGATGTACCCACTAAATAACATGTATTCATCTCAGTATTTATGCATTTACAACAACATTGCATACCATAAGCCCTGTTAAAACTACACGTGTGGTGTCTGGAGCAACGTTCATTTCCTTGTAAGGGCTATTAATATTCTTCGGGGTTACAACCACACGATAGCCTGTCAGGCCGGCATTTGGAGCCCGCCACGAAACCGTGAAGAAAGATGGTCCAACGTCTGAGACCGCCAAATTGGTCGGAGCAGAGATTACTAATACAAAATCATCACAGCACACATTAAACTCACATTCAATTTAGCTGAGATTATACCCATCTTTCGTAAATGTCTACCTGTTGCTTGAGTTCCCACCAATGGTGTGCTGGGAGCCCGGCCGTTAAGGGCGATGACCTTCACTGTATATTCAGTCCCCGGGCGAAGAGATCTCAGCACAACGCTGTCCTGATCACCTTTGGGGGCTGGGTGCAGTTCTCTCTCAGCCTCCTCTGAACTAGAGTACAGGACGCGGTAGGAGGTCACTGTGCCGTCGGGGCTATCCCAGGTAATGCGCATGGAGGTAGAGTCAATGTCGGAGAAGACCAGATCCTTGGGATGATCCATGGCTGCAACGAAGCACATGGAGGAAACATTGTATTCTGCTCAAATATGATAATACTCAACAAAAGTGAATGCATAAGGAGACATTAAGTAAACCAACCAGTGACAGCATTCTCCACTGCAGGGGAAGAGGGCTGTCCACCATTTCCCAAGGCAAAAACGCTTACAACGTATTCAGCAGTAGGCATCAACCCCGTAAAGGATTGTTCTGTCAGATCTTCAATAATAATAAAAACATAAATAAACTAAAAAGTTAACGGTTTTTCAGAAAAAGTTATAAATAACCCAAGATTATTTAAGGCTGTTACATAAAAACCAAGCATAGCTTACGGGGAGCCACTACTTCAGAGTAAGAAGGTCCCAAACCATTCTTGGGCATAACTGTGACTCTATAGCCTTTGACTGGACCCTGAGCCGGAGACCAGCGCACTTTTATGCCATTGTCAGTCACATCGGTGATCTTCATATCAGTGGGGGCCTCGGTATCTGAATAAACGAGAATTAACGACGTTTATGTCCATTCTAACAATTAGACAAAAATCTCTTCAAAAAGTGTTAATGTTTTTACCCGTCCTGTGTGTTATGAAGACAGGTCTGTTGGAGGCAGGGCTGTCTCCTCGTGCAGTAACAGCATAAACTGTGATAGTGTAGTCAGTGCCAGGCCTCAGCCCATTGATGGTGGCGGTGGTCTGGGTGCCTGGGATTGTAAACTCCTGAGGAGATTCTCCACCTACAAACAAGTAAATAAAATGTCGTGAAACTTTGCACTTTGGTGAAGTTTGAACTTAACTTTGAATAGAATCACAGCTACACACTTGTGCCTCCGTAGGTGATCCTGTAGTTATTTACTTCAACAGAGGGGGCGTCCCAGCGGATGGTGATGCTGGTAGAAGAAGATGATGTTACCTCAAGATCCGTGGGTGCATCAGAGACTAAAAAGCATAAAAAGAATAGGGGTAAAAAAAAACAAGTTGCAAGATCCTACTAAAAGACATGAATGGTAAGATTTTGGTGGAAACTCACTGGTGGCTTGCGTTCCAGTAAGAGGTAGGCTTTCCTGCTTGTTGCTGACAGCGTAAACATATATCATGTACTCAGCCTCGGGTTCCAGTCCAGTCAAAGTGAAGTGGTTCCTAGATGGTGGGAGCCTCTCATCCTTGGCTCGCCCACCACTTGTCTTCTGGTAACGAAATCGATAGCCTGTGATGGGGGATACTGGAGCCTGCCAGTGAACGGTGAAAGAGTTGGTTCGGATGTTGGTGAACTGCAAAGTGGTTGGTGAGTCCAGAACTGGAAAGAGGTTATTGAAAATTGAGCTCAATTTTAAATAAACATAAAAAACATTGACATCTTGAATGTTATACATCCATCAAAAAAGTAATGCAAAACTAGAATTTTGATGAGCAATTGCATTGAAATACATTCGATTTTATTGCATGATCAAACTTATTTTTTAAAGACGTTTGTTGATTCATAGATAAATAGGTTCATCAAGCTTTCAGCCCGCAATAGCTAAGATATACAGAAGGACTTTTAGAAATTCAAGAGAACTATGGATTGGGAACAATGTAAGACTGCTGACTGACTGCACAATCTAATCTACAGAAAAATAAGTTGAAGAACTTTAGTTTAATATTTTACATTGTAACTGAGTAGATTTGTCTAATTACTCACTTGTTCTCTCAGTCCCTGTAGCAGGTTGACTTTCTTGTTCACCATAGACACAGACAACACTGATACGGTACTCTGTGTTGGGCTGCAGGTCTTTAAAAAATAGACGACAAATTATTGCTTAGCCCTAAAAAAAATGTATTACTATTTCGATTGACAGTCACTTACTCTGCAAGAGGAAGGTATTCGTGGCACCACCAACGTTGACTTCTTTGATATCATCGTCTGTGCTCACGGGGTGGTAGCGAATTACGAAACGAGAAATCTCACTTGGAGTTGCGATGTTGGGGATGGTCCATGTCACTCGGATGTGGTCTGAACCCACACCTCCAAACTTTAAGTTTGTTGGAGCTGGCACAGCTGGAAAAAATGAAAAGTTGGAGGTTATTGCAGGAGTTAAATAATTCATTATGCAAGTTTCTGGGTTAATGTTAAAAAAGTAAAATTATATTGTCTGTAGGATTTGATAAAAATAATTAATCTGTATTTACAATTTATCACTATTGGAAATTATTGCAGTAGTTAAATAATTAAATATGCATGTTTCTGGCTTAACATTAGAAAAGTCAGATTATATTTCCTGTAGGATTTGATTCAAAAAATGTATCTGAATTTACAATTTATCAGTATGCTGATAAATTATGGTGAATAACCATTTCTATGGAAGTCAAAGCAATACAACACTAAATGTCGTCCTTTGACTCTAAAAATTTATTTCCAGACCCTGCCTTCTAGATTAAGTGTCAAAAAGGAAATCACCAGCTTGTGTTTGTTTTGTATATGTGGTCAGCTTGCTCTCTCCCTCCTCAGTGACAGTGTTGATACTGATGTCATAGTCCACGCCGGGCTCCAAACCATGAATCGTGTAATAACCAGCAGACGCCTCCACCATATCTTGAAACATTGGCTTGCTCTCGCCTGAAGTTACTACCGTTATTCGGTATGCAGCTATATGGCAGTAAGATTTAAAGGGATCCACCACAGACCAATGTCGGTGTCAGTAATTCCGACGAAGTCGATGTGAGTTGGAATTGGGATTTCTAAAAAAAGGGGTTAAACCTGTTCCCAAGCACAGGCAAAATTAGAATCAGCATTCAAATTATAGCATTCAGAGAAAAGAAATCTAACATTGGCCATGCAAGATAATAACAATGCAAAATGTAAAAATAAAAAAAGACAAATTAAAAATAAAAATGCATGCATTAGTGACCATGCTGGAAAGTTTAAACCCATTATATTTAACTGTGACGCCCATGCATTTCACAGCTGAACCAATCATTATATTAGTGGTAGATAGTGATAGCAGGTACAGTTGTTAAGGGCTACAAAGGATATTTGTGTTTTAATTCTTTTACCCTTGTGTCCCAATCTGAAACTCGATTAAAGCACCTGATATAATGTCAATTGTGAGGTACTCTGTTTTTTAAGTACATAAAGCATTTTTCAGGGTTTAACATTTCAGGAGATATAAGACAAAATATAAATGTAGCAAAAAAAAATTGACGGGAAGATTTTGTTCTCTAATATAAGACAAAAATCAGAATTCATTCTCTTAAACTTTTTGTTTTTTTTATGTTGTTTCTATTGAAATGTCATTTCTTATAATGTTTTAAAGATTGATAAAATTAAAAAAATATTCCATAAAACTTAACTTCAGGTTGCTGTTGCTTCAGGTTTGTATTTATCCTTTAAATGGCAATCTGTAATGCCCATTAAAATAACCTAAAGACGGTCTGAAGAGGGGTTATTTAGTTTTTTTTTTATATTTATAAAGGGCTTGGCTCTTTGGAAGACATGTTAGCAATATGGTAGACTAGACCTACTGTGCTGCTGGTCCGGCTATGTGTTTTGTACTTGACATTGTGCTTTAAACTTTTCCACAAAGATAACTAATACAGCTTTAATTCATTTTAATACTAGACCAATCTGTCTGCCGACCAGACCCTTCCCATTGGGCACGGATATGTGTATGCAAAGATGCTTTCTTGCTGACTTTACCTGGGGTGACAACAGTGGACACCGGTACACTCTCCGCTTCACCCTTAAGAGTGAATACGCTGACGTTATACTCCACACCCAAATTGAGGTTTTCTAGAACGCATGTGGTCTGATCCGCTCCAACAAGCTCCTCCAAAAAGTTCCTTCGGTGGCCACTAGTTGGCGTGCTTGTCACTCTGTAGGCAGTGATCTCTGCAGAGAATAGGTGAGTAAAAGGTAGGAGAAAATCTATCAACTCATTGTGGGAAAGAGGTAGTACCAGGTAGAGACATTCGTCCTGGTGGTTTATGGGTTGGTGAGGAATCTAGAGCTAGTGCCTAGCCTTGTCCCCATCCAGCAGATTGGTGGTGTGTGGGATGCTCATTAAATATTTACCTGGTGTTGTGGAGGCTAACCAGTAGACTGTTAGATCTCCTGTGTCCGGGTTGGACACCACTCTGAGGTCAGATGGAGGAGACACAGCTGTAGAGAAACGATTTTATGCAGCTGTAATTGTCTTGCAAAAGCTCTTTCCAAATTGTTTAAATAGTGCAGCGTTGACTCTCATTGGCATTAAATTATCCTAGATTTAAAGACTTCAATGAAGATTGATTTTGAGCAGTTGTTATGGCAAGTTCTTTTCTCTGATCAAATGAAATATAAACGCACTAGTGACAACATTGCGGGTGACGGGGTTTCCACGGTTGCGGCCGTTGAAAATGGGCTGAATGTTGTACGTGTACTGAGTCCCTGGCGTCAGGCCGCCGATGTCAATACGTCCAGAGTCCGAGCTCTCTTCTTTTGGAGACTCCCCTTCCTCACTTGGGAGCACAGAGAGCTGAAGAAAGCAAAGAAAATGCATTGCGATCAGAAGATACTCCTTAAACATAGTTGATAGATTTAACATAACATAGATGCTCGCACAACTGGAGGAAACATAATGAGGTGCTAAGGTTTCAAAATTAAACTAATGCGCTATATATATATATATATATATATATATATATATATAGAGAGAGATATATATATATATATAGATATATATAGGTGATATGTTTTGGGTTATCGGAGCAAACTACCTTGTAGCTGAATCTGCGGATGGGTATCCATGTAACAATGATGGCGGTGTCTGTGACCTCTGTGCTGAAAGGAGGAGCGTTTCCAATCCGAGGAGCTGAAAACAAGACATAAAACATAAGCAAGACCTAAAAAATGCAACAAAAAAAAAAAACATTCTAGCTGGGTATTAAACTTTTTATACATATCTACTGACCAGTTGTGAAATATGCAGTGGTTCCCTCACTCAGCAAGGTGTTCTGCACTGAGAACAACTCTGCTTTGTATTGTGTGTCTGGGCGCAAATTCTTCAACGGGTACTGTGTGACCACTCCAGGGATTCTCTTCTCAACAGGGCTGGAACCCTCAGTGCTCAGGAAAAGCCGGAAACCAGTGACAACAGCATGAGGAGCCTCCCAGATGACCAGTGCGCTGTCAGGCCCAATCTCAGTTAAGCGTACGCTTGAGGGGGCGTCAGGTTCTGCACGTGAACAAAAGACATAACCAATTTGAAATTGTTAGTCTGTTTTCTTAAATGTGTTATACCTCCAACTGGAAGATAAAAAATATATATAAAAAATAACTAAACAGTGCCACCTACTGGTAGATTTTTCTCCAACAAGAGGATGGCTCTCAGAGTCGCCTCTGATGGCATACACGTAGAAGCGGTAGAGTGTGCCGGGCTGCAGGTGGGTGATTTCGGCGTATGCGTTGGGGGAAATAGGCAACTGAAGGGGCCGCAGCTCAGTGCCATCCTGGCCCATTGGAGAGAAGACCACCCTGTAGCCGATAACCTCGGTGGGCGGACCCGTCCAAGTAATGCTGATTCTCGTATCTGATTCCTCATAGAACTGCAGGTCGGTTGGAGATGGGATCTGTTCTGTTCAGAGGGAAACATGTGGTCAACAGGAGTAAAATATCAGGAGTTTCTCATCAATTTTGAGAACCTACATATTTCTTAAATATTAAATATTCCCTTTATGGTTTACGACAGCTTAGATTCCTGTCTGATTTGGTACTTGGTGATCTTTATGAGGCAATGGGTATTTAAAATGTTTTCCAAACTTCTTAAAATGTTCACTTTAAATCATGGAAAGTCGTTATTTACCAATGCAGACAGTTATAAAGCTCAAAAAAGAAACTCTAAGCTTGTTTTCGAATTCCAAGCCTGAAATGCAAGTCTGACAAAACCTTTAACAATTCCTAAGTTGAGTATTCTGCAGATTTTGGCTCAAACAATGTAGAAAAATACTAAGTAAATGCCAAACCAGCAGAAGGAAAAAATAATAGTCATTTCCTACAACATCTGTTTTTGTTTTCCAAGCATGATGAAATTGCTGGATTTCCCAGTCTAGTCACACGAAGGTTAAAAGAAATAGCTATCTTTTGTAAAATATGTGCTGAAGATTAATGAGGTGTACTGCTTTACAAGCTTCACAACCATTTGTCCTTCCAAGCATACATTTTATCCCAAAATGTTTCAGAGCTACCCCATAAATCACATTAGTCAGGGTACTGATTATAAAGATAGGAAAAACATTTTTGGGTTACAGTACATTATACAAATGATCCTATGACAGCTTGTCTTAGTAACTTTCCAAAAACTTTTTAGAATTGTTTAACGATCTAATCTGTTAAACCTGAAGTTACAACCATGAAGCAATTTAACCTTTTGGGGACTGACTGTTATTACTTACATAGTCGTTTTATTTGCAGCACATTGCAAAGCCTCCAATCATAATGTGTACCTCGTCTTGGAGATCCTGCAGTGTTGACCCGCACAGAAACAGGCTCACTCTCTAGGTTGTCCTTCACAGCATAGATGCTGATGTTGTAGAGGAGACCAGGGCTCAGGTCCTCCAGGGTCACTGCCGTGTCCGAGTCGAGGAGGATGAGTTCGGTGCTGCTACCTTCCTCTGACGGAGTGTAAACTAGGCGATAACCTGCAAGCACAAACATCGAGGTGACACTGGTACGCAGTACCTGCACTTCAAAATTTTAACCCTCAGCATACCATGACGATACACAGATTTACATAAAAATAATACCCATGTTTCATTCCTATATTAATATGACATTAAGGTAAGTGCAAGAACTTGTTTTGTCGTGTTTACCAGTAATTGGAGCCTGAGGTCTTCTCCAGCTGATGCGGATGGACGTTTCTGTGACCTCGTCCACGGGAAACAGAGTGGGGGTGTCAGGAGCTGACAGAGGTAAAATAAATTAGAGTATTTATGCAACACATGTGTAAAACTGGACAATATGTGCTCTGTTCTAAAGTTTATTGTTATTCAAGAAGTGGGAGAATTGTTTCCAACCAGTGATCTGTGATGTGGCCAGGATGAGGTTTGGACGTCCCTCTCCCTCCGGCATCTCGTACACACTGACATTGTATCTTCGGCCAGGCTCAAGATCTCTGATGGTGACAGACGTGGTGGTGCGGGGAAAATCTGAGCAACCACAAAAAGTTTAATTATCACCAAACCGTTTACCACTCACCATAAACAATTTGTACAGTTTAATGTGAAAGCAGTTTTTTAAAGTTTGTCTCATAGCTGAATAATTTTGATTTGACTGAAGCTAAAATCAGTGATTCTCTGCCTTGATGATAATCAATATCAAGCCTTGTGTAACAACCTTATCTTTATGGACACAGCATACAAAAACATGTACCATGAGAGGCTTATATGCCACACACTGTTATTTTGAGGGAATTAGCAGAAGTCAAACACTCTCACCCAGATACTTTGGTTTAGCCCCCTCCTCGATGAGCTCATACTCCAACCTAAAGCCGGAGATGGTAGAAGAGGCGGATGTCCATGACACCACAAAGCTATTTGAGGTGATCTCTGTTATTGACTCAGACATGTCCACCTCTGGTGGAGGTGCAGTTGTCTCCCCTTCCCATCTCTCCACTTTTGAGATAAGATGGGTAAGTAGGAAGAAAAGTTCTTTGAATGAGTGTTCTTAATTTTGTGGGACTAAAACAACAATAAAACCTGCAGTGAACTTACAAGAGCCATAGGCGGTTGTAAAATCAAAGCGCGTCACTTCACGTTGTCCATAGTGCATAATACTGATCAGCTGACCCTCGTAGGTCACTCCTGGACGCAGCCCACTGATGGTGTATGAGTTGAGGTTGCCTGGAATAAGGACCTCCTTCCAAGGATTGTGGCTGTTTTTCTACAAGGCAAAGAGACAAACAGCTGAAGGCCTCTAAGACTTTTTATAATAAAAAATAATTGGCCTCACACTGTTATGTTAAAGGATCAGAGAGATGAGGATAAGCTCTAAATGACACTAATTGCATCTCATTAAACTCTTCCCACTGAATGAAAAAGTTAAAGACATAAAGAAGTTATTTGGTGATAGGTTGTGTAAAAACACCAGGTAGGTAACCGGTCCGTCCGTCCGGTCTCTCACAAAACTTTGGACTAAATTTAATAAAAGATCAAAATTAAAAATGTCGGTGTGACTTACAAGTCTCCATTTGAGGATGTACTGGGAAATGTGGACAGACGTTGGAGCGTTCCACTGAACGGGGTGAGAGTCTGGCTGGTTTCCTGCTTCTGTTATAAGCACCTGGATGGGTCTTTGGCCGCCTAAGGAGCGTGGTCAGCAGACATATTAATAAGAAGCTCAAAATAAAAAGAGGGTTTACATCAAGGAGAAGAAAAAAGACTTGTGAACAACATGACAGCTTGACCTTTATGGAGGGCAGGGGGAGACCAGGTGACTGTTTCATGAGTTACAACTAAATGATTCAGAGCATTGGGACAGAGTCAAATCACCAGACGATGCTAAACCAGCTCAACACCTACTGACATTTTACCTACCAAAATGACACCTTTGTGCTATGTACATCACATTTATTTTACCCACTCGTTCCCACATTGCACAAACTCACGGTTTGTCGACTCAGCACAAACTGTCCTCCCCCTCTGATGGAGAGATTAGCGGCCCCACATGGGTCAGGTCAACATTTGCTTATCAATTCAATTCAAAGTAGTAAATTAGGCAAAATCTTTGTAAACGGGAGCAGGACGTGACAGGCTCCAGTTTCCCACAAATATTGCCCATCAACAACTAATGTTACTCAGCAACAAGTGGGGGTGGGGTGTAGGGGCATTGAAACTACAACAGTTAAAGTAAAGGACAGGGGTTTGTGACTGATTGACCTGTGAATGATGTTAGTTTTAGGGCTGGCCAAAAACAAAAGTAAATTAATACTGAATAACGCTTTAAGTTAATTCATAATTTTTTACGGTTTGGTAAGTTATTATGATAAAAAAACATAAAGTTAATTGCAAGGACTCACATTTTGGATTTAGTCATACATAGTGGTAAAGTGGCCAATTGCAAACAATTAAAATAGTTGGGAGGACACAACTTTCTATTAGTTTTATGGAAGGAAAAGTTATTACAGGCATAAATCGCTGTCAATATAAACCACTGTTATATAAGAAATTGTAAAAACATAACCCGAAAATGAAAAAAAAATCTAATACTTTTAAATCAGAATTATTGTTGTGTGCATTTTAAAATATATTTTTCTGTTTTTTACAAATCTATTCTAAGATACTTAAACTAACAGGAAACAATCCAGTTATGTTTCACAAGACATTATAGACCCCAATATTTTAGGACCAAATAAATCTATCACTATAACAGCTAAAGGCTAAATTGTGATTATAATCTAAAAACATTTTCTCTTACCTGGGTATCCCTGCAGTGGTTCACATCTCATTTCTCCTTTTCCGTTGCCGTAACAAGTGCATCTGTACTGATATCCACTGACAACTTTGTCCCATTGCTCTCCGATTTGATAGATAACATTGGTTTGAGAATCCTTGCACTGATCTAGTAGAGAGAAAAAAAATGATGACAAATAAGTTAGAATATGAAAATGTCTTCTGTGCTGAACAGTCAAGCTAGTGAACCAAACAAACCAACCTATAGGGTCACACTTCCAGGCGCCACGTCCATTTCCAAAGCAGGTGCAGTTCATCATGTGCCCCTCATCGTGGCGCTTAGAGAACTGCTGGTTGACCTCATAGGTCAATCCATCAACAACACAATTATCTGAATACATAAAGAGAGGTAAGAATGCACCGTTTAATACCATGTTTGCAAGCTACCTTTAAAGCAAGTCCACATGGAGAAAGTTGTCTCACCTCGCAGCTGTGAGTAGGCAATGCAGTTCCACTCTCCACGGCCGTTACCAGAGCAAGTGCACTGCATCATGTGACCCATGGCATCATGTGGTTTGTCCCATTTCTCTCCAACACGGTGCATCACTCCATCAGTTGTAGTACATACCTCCTCATGGGCTAATAAAATAAAAATAAAAATGAAAACAAACTCAACAGTGGTTTTCTTCCTGAATGCAACATAGATCCAAAGTTCAGTTAGTTCAACTGAGAGCCATGTTACATTTTTGGGTGTCATTTTAACATTAGGAACAGTTCCTGAAGAAGATTTTACCAACCATGGCCGCACCAACAATTTGCACAGAAGTGTTTATCATATCCATGAGGAAAACAAGAGATAAATGTATCCTATGGAGCTTTTTAGATAATTCCACTGAAGCCTACCTATTTTAGTTGAATAACCAGATTTCTAAAAGTATGTTTGGGTCCAAAACTAAGTATTAGGGGTGCAGCAAACAATGCTCACTAACCAGCCATGGGGCAAAATCCAAAACTCTGCTCCACATCATAGTTGTGGGTGGTAGCGCACCACTTCATGCCATCACGGCGACCATCAGCAGTGCAGTCTGTGTAGTTGCGACCACCGTAGAGGTAGGGGAAATGGCAAAGGGCACCATTGGAGTTTCCCCCTTGTGTTGCTACAATAGCTGCAATTTTGAGAGAAACAATATAGTTACTTCAGAGCACCCTGATTTCGCTACAAAAATCGGACCGTCATGGTTAAGGTGAAGACAGTTTCTCTGTTTCAGACTCTCACCAAATTGTTCAGTACAGAAGGAGTACTGTTGGTCTCTCTCATAGTCTGATGTTGTGGTGCACCAGAGCTGACCATCACTGCGTCCATCTGAAGTGCAAGAGTAATACGTCTTCCCCATGAAGACAAATGGGAAAACACATGGCTGTCCATTAGAATTGCCGCCATATACGTGGTTTTTGGCCTCTAAACAAACAGGAGTAGAAACAGTTTGTCAAGCTCAGATGATAAATAAAAAGCATAAAACTTGCGGGTTCAAAATACATTTGATTTCTCTGAACTGGACTTACCCCATTCCTGACAGCTGACTCCATTTCCCAGACATGTGCATAACATTTGTTTGCTTCCCTGGCTCCTAATCCAGCGATGCCCATCAAAGTAAGACAAACCAGAGTCTGTGCGGCAGGTTCCCTCAGTGGTGGGCAAACGATGATCCAGTAGAGCCTGGGTTACAACTCCACCTGTGGCGGATTACATTTTGCTTAGTGGATAAATAATAAATAATAATAATGTATACTTTATTGATCCCGTAGTAAATTGTTTTTGGATTGGAAGTCTAGTGACATTCCAATTGAGCTATCCTGTCGCCAGGAACTAAATATACCATGGATGTTAAAGAGAATGTTTTTTGTGTGTGTTTATTTGGACACATTTGACAGAACTCACTTCGGACTGTGGTTTGTCTTTGACAACTCGATTCTCCCCTGCCGTTTCCCAAGCACACACATTGCATAGGCTTTCCACTGCTGTCAGTCTTTGTCCAGGTGTCTCCAATCCGGTAAGATTTTCTTGTCAGGATATCATTACAACGGTCTAGCTCGGAAATAATGACAAATGAACTCCAGCTAAAAAACAAACAGGATATTTGCTTGACTGTAGATTCAGGTTGCACTTACTTCTTGAGCTACAGCTGATACGCCCATTTCCTTCTCCTAGGCAGGTGCAGTCCAGCATCATCCAGCCTTGATATGGTCTTTCCCAGGTCTCCCCGACCAGATACGAGGATGCAGCATAGCTATCAAAACATTTTTCAGCTGGAAAGATTGAAAAGTAAAGCAATAGATGAGCACAGACGGGGATCAGAAAATATCTTTACGTTTACAGGAGTAACACTTACACACAGGTTTGCATGTCCATTCTCCCTTATTGTTTCCGAGGCAAACACACTCTAGCATGTATTCACCACTCTCATGGGGCTTCTGCCAAGTTTCCCCAATTTTATAAGACTTCCCACTATCGTGGCAACGATCTGTCAGTCACAAAACAAACCAGATCTCTGGGTTCAATAATGTCATGAAAGCAGACAGTTTATTGTTGTCATTTAAAATGTAAATTTTGCATTTGGAACAAGAAAATCAGATTGTCCCGAAATAATAAACACAACTTGTAAGTACATTACTTATTTTCACCATGGTGGGTAGTTCGAAAATATTTCACATTGAAATTCGATTAGCAAGCATTAAAATTAAAAAGTAACCCACATGCTATGGTACAACTGATTTTTCCAGAGCCAACGCAGGTGCAGTCCCATATCATCCCGTCCTTGGGTCTCTCGTAGTTTTCTCCCACACGGTATGTCCGGGCATTGTCCTTATCATAACAGGTTTGATCCACTGAGATAAAAACAGAGGAAACTCCATAAAAGGTCAGAATCTACATTTCTTATGCACCCTTTCTTTCTTTTTTTTTACCAGAGTATAAGGAAAAAGTCTGAAACTGATGACATTGGCTTGGATAGGAGCACTTAAGACTTGGACTGACCTTCTTGCTTTGTTTTACACTGGATGCCTGCTGCTCCATTGCAGGTGCAAAGCAATGTACTTCCACGGTAAGGCTTCTCCCACTGCTGGTGAACTCCGTAAGTGTTTCCGTTCTCCTCACAGCTGGCTAAAAAATAATTACATAAAATAACTTAAAGGCCCACAGAAAGCTGATAATTACATACTTGTTGCAATTACTTTTATTGACTTTCTGAAACATGCATGCATCTTAGATCAAGTATTTTACATCTCATATTACAATGTGTAAATGTAATCAATTAGAAGATTTAAATTAAAAAAACAACTTGATCCTACCTGGAGCAACAGCAGATGCATCATACGGGTCTGGATAAACTTGATACTGACCCGTCTGTCTTTTGCTCTTCTTTGGGACGCAGTGGACTGCGTCACTAATACACAGCACAACCAGCAACCCTGTTAATGACCCAGTAGTCATTGTGGGTGGGACACAGACTTTAATACAAAAAAACAAAGAGGGGGAAATTAGACACAATAGAGCTTCTACAAAAACAGGAAGCAAGCTTCTTAATGAAAAGCTTGGAGAGATGTCGGCTCCGTCTCTTTAGACTACAGCTCCGCAGCTTTCTGCGCCAGACTGAGGAAAGAGGAGCGCACTGCATTTATACCAGAGCGCTCCTCTCGAGAGGGAGGGATCTTACTGGAGTCTAGATCATCCGCCCCGGTGTGAGTAACATTTAAGTCCCCCTTCCCCTCCCCATTTATATACCGTGTGAGAAATAAGGAGAAATGATGTGCAAAATGCAAGAATTTGATGCAAATCAACTAATAAGACGTTAAATAATTGCTATTATAACACACATACATATAATTATTTCTGTTAATAATTGGCACCTTCCAGAAATAAAAGCCGAAAGAGAAATTCTGCCTAATGTCAGATTCCACATTTGTCATTATTATTATTATTATTATGAATAATAATAATAATAATTTAACTCTAACTGGGGCTCAGTAAAATCAGCTCAAGCCTCGATCTCAGTCATGCACTGTTTACCGACTTGGATTTATTAATTCATTTATATAAATCATTGTCTTCAAGACTGACTATAGTTACATTTGAAAGACCAGCCCACACATGCAAAGCTTTCTGAATACACTGACTTATTATTATTAATATTAAGTAGTCTGAAATTCCAAAAGCAAAGAAACAATAGCTAAAAAGCTAGAAACAAAGTGCAGGTAAAACACCTGATGATCAACTATGTCCTCCATCCATCCATCCATCCATCCATCCATATATCCATCCATCAAGCCGAATTGTACATTAAGTTTGTGTTTTTCATATGTTGTGAGGGTTGGTACTTAAACTTGAACACTGTAATATTTTTTAGATAATAAATAGAAAATAAAAACTCGCCAGAAAGTGTTGTTTTGGTGTTCCTATAGGAATTGTAACTAAGGCTGTGTTATTTTTTTGTGAAAACATAAGAGTGGGTATGTAACACATTTTTAAAAATATTTTAACTTTTACTGCTTTTACTGTTTTGCAGCATCTGTAGTAGAATAATTCAAACTTATAGCAGCTGAGTTGAATAAGGGGAAGTGAAACCCTTCCTATTGTGTCAATGCATAAGGTCACACTTGATTTCAGTCTTACCAGGGGAAAAAAATGCGTTTTATTCAGAGAATTTCACCCCTTTGCTGAAAATAATTTGAATTTAATTCATGTATCCCATCCAAATATTGCTTACTAAACTATTTATTTTTTTCAAAACTAATGGCAAATATTCATTAAACTAGAAAAGGTCTAATTAGGTATTAAAAACATAACACATATAAACATGATACCATAATTTTTTTTACAGCTTATTTAATTTATCATGCAGCTTTTAGTTTCCCTTATTTTTCATCTGTCTGTTAAATCTCAGAGTGCAAGACACAAAAAAATAAACAGTTTCATTCATTTTTCCAGACTTCTGCACTGAAAGCTCTCAAAGGAGTCTTGTTATGATCCATAAGATTCTGGTATTGCCCTGGAAGCTGCTTTTTGTGTTGTTTAAACTTTCTGTCACAGTACTGAAGGAACTAGATGTGCCAGTGGAAGAGAGTATAAAACCAAAACAACCAGGTGCCTGTCGGTTTCAGTGAGCAATACTGACTCACCATTTTCTCTCATGTGGAAAAAGACTTCAGATTATTTCCATTCCTCAAACATAGCAAACTGTGCAGGATCAAACCTCAGACCTTAATACATTACTTAAATGTAGCTTTCAGGTCCAGCAATGTTGTGCAAGAGGTTTCCTGTATGTTCACTCATGCAGTATAGATGGGAAACTTGTGCAAGAACAAAAAAACAAAACAAAAAAACATATAAAACATCTTGAATTCCTACTATAACTGTAAATTATCAATTACGGCTGCCATGATGTATTATCTTTGGAAGTTTGGTGAAGCTTACAGAAATTTATGGGGTGTTTCTGTGGAAGCTTCTGGAAGGCAGCCTGGGTTTTGTCAAGTGTTTCACCTCATTTCATCTCTTCTCTTTCTCTGTTTGTCCTGCAAAATCTAGATAAGACATTCTCTGCAGTAATTTATATGCAGGAATTAGATCAACCCTGCTTTCCTTCACAAAGTTTCGCCTTTTAGTCTGTTTTTATTTTTCAAGAAGATCTAAATAACACTGAACATTATTAGTGGTCATTAAATAACTGCATAATCTACAAAGATGTTACTAACTGTTATGTATTATTTCTGCATAGACCTAATTTGATTTTTGTATTTTAAAGTTTGCATATATATGCTATTCTTCTAAACTGTTTTTAGTCTTGTTAAACAAAGTTTGTGGCTATAAATTGATTAAAGGACTTTTTGACTATGGTTTAGTATATATATATGTATATATTTATAGAAGACATACAGCTAAAACATTATTATAAAAATGTTAAGAATCCTCTCAACCAGTATATATATCTTTTTTTCATTAAAAACAACATGAAAGTGCAGATAAAAGGTGATTACATTGGCTGACTTGTTGCTGGGCTACATCATGCCTCTAAAACCCCTTTCTAATTTTCTTATCTAAGTTATGAAACAGAAAATCTTAACTCCAGAGTATTTTTTATTGAACAAGATAGTACCACTTTATGAACCGACTTGAATTAAAATTCCCAGTACAGCTGTCTGTACATTCCCATCATTTCAAGTTCAGCAAACGTTTCAGAGATTTAGCAGATGGAAAGCCTTGGGTCAGCTTGTTTTTAACGTTTGGTTCTCCACCCTAAACTCTCTAACCTGTGGCATGGCACTTGAGAAAGTGAGAGCCAGATGTCCTCAGATGGATGGGAGGGGAGTGGGGGAGAAAGTTAAGTATTTTGGAGATGGTGGTGGGGGGCTGAAAAAAGTTATTGATGAATTGGAGCAGAAATGTTGGAAGTTGAGATAATGGGTTTATGCAATTCAAGGGAGGAGATTGAGGTGAGCTTCATCCATTACTGTCTTGTTGTCCCAACCTGCAATCCTGTTCCAATGTTTTATGCAAAAACTCAAACTTTGATTTTTAAGAAGGAAGCAGCAATTGCAGAAACAATATAAGTTATGCGTTCAATGATAAAACAAACAAAACAAAACAAAACAAAAAAACATGACAGTTGTACAGTGGTTCCTGCTCCAAAAAGTTACTGGGTTAACACAGAGATCGGAGATTTATTTGTCAGCATTTTTACTAGCCAGTCTCATAAACCATTCTAAAAGTTTTACAGAGGATGTGAAGACCATGTGTTGCATAGCTGTTGACGAATTGGAGAAGTCACTTTTGCATCTGCTGATGCATTAATCAAAGATTCCACAACACAGTGCTAAAAAACAGCATCACTGTGGAAACCAGATTGGGTGGGGACCCTTTGTGGAGTGTAACGAAGGTCTGGCTAGTGATGGGGGCTAGTGTTAGATCCACACTGCCTAAATTATAAGCTGAGTCACACGAGACGCTCACACACCCATGTCATGAGATATCCACAGCTTCTAGAGGAGCAAGTCAGTGCTAAAACAGTGTTGATCACTGGTAGTGTGGAAAGTATGGACAGTTGTATTTACTTTCCATGGTGTCCTCACACTGAAAGTAACTCAATAACTTTTGCAACTTACTAATTAATGACATAATTGAAAAAGTAAGAAGTTAAGAGTAGCATACCTAAAACTAAACCTTTTCACCTCTTAGAGTAATGTCAGCAGTACAGCACACCTAGCCGGAACAGGAAGTTAGAAAAGTTGCCTATTCCATGAGCAGTTGCTTTAAAAGTGGTCAGATAGTTATTGAGTAATTATTGTTCGTTTTTCTTGAGATTGTGCAATATAATAACATAACGACTGTGGTGTGCAACATCTTTTAAAAGGTTATGGTGAGAATTGTGCTTTACTTTTGACATTCAATACTACCTGATTGATGTACAGCCATTGGTAACTGGTTAGTAAGATCGTACACAGTATTTTGTTATATGCTTCTGGTTACCAATGATTTCTGATATCAAACTTATTGCACAGTAATGACTCCAGTGATGTTGATGTAACTTATAAATCACGCTTTTCACAATTTGTTAAACAGAAACTTTTTATTAATATTTTGGGATTCTACAGGAAATTCCAACAGAAAATAGTCCATGATTAATTTGGATAGAAATTGTTTGTGAGCAGCAGATTTCAAGGTATTTTGAAAAGTTTCAATTGCATTTAGGTCTGTACCTTAAGTGGGCCATTCTAACAAATGAAATTGAACCAGTGGGGCTTGCCTGTATGTTTAGGACTTAATGTCCTGACTTCAGGTTAGACTCCATCCGATACATTGTATGGTCTTCTGTTGAAATACAACAAGCCGTTTCTGAATCGTGGTCCAAATGCATTACATTTTTTGTCAGCTATTTTGCTGTTTACATGGTTTAATTATGTTTTCTATCATCCAAATTAGCTGAAAATTTAAAATGCTCTTGATTTATTTACTTTGACAAAAAACACAACTATAATAACATTTGAAGTTCAAAATTAGTTTTTACTGTTTCAATGTCTATAAGTTATTCTTCATTGCCACTGAATTCAGACTGTTTTTCTTTCTGAACACGACATCTTGTTGTACTTATGAAGTGGACTACTTATTTGGCATTAACTGGATACTAATGAGGCTGAAGGAGGATGAAAAAATACTAAGAGCTGCAGAAAAGCTGTAAAAAAGGTGTCTTGAGCAATACTCTTTGAAAGCTAATTGTAATGTGAGCCATCATAATTATATCTACCCTAATTGACATTAAGTTATCAGGAGCAATCAAAAATACAAGGGTATCTATTGTCACTGATGGGCATCCATTGTTTACAACCTTACTGACCTTTCTCCTGACCTTTCTCCTGACCCGTCTCCTTTCCAGACAGCTGTGTACTTCCAGATCAGTCACAGTTTAAACTTCCAGGAGTCAAACCTCCCGTAAGCTGTTCTGCAAGCTCAAAAATGGCACACTGTCATGACTTTCTCTCCCAGTCAGAGCCACAGAAACCTGGTCTCTGTTTTTTACATCCTCATGTCAGGTGAAGATGAGCCTGATTTTTTACAACGTCAACACTAGTGTGTTTTCCAAAGGAGGCTTGGTCAAAGGTAGCTCAGTAAAGGAAAACCTTTTAAAAGTGTGTACTCAAACGCACCAATTTGGTTGTATTTGATATGCCAAAGACAAGCTGCCCTTTCACCAAGGAATAATCCCAAAATCAAACAAATAGTTTTAATAAAACCAAAGTAGAGGAAGTGATTCTGCATTTTATTTAACTCTGCAGTGTAAAAAGGATTCACAACTATAACAGTTTTTTTTAACCAGATACCACTGAAAAGGTGACCTTTTTCACAGGCCGAGAAAATTTCTGCCACTCTTACAGTAAGATTCAAAGCTTGTGAGGAGGGGAATGAGTCATCTCTGACCTCCAACGCCCACAATGATTGTGTGTGTCTTTGATGTGCACTGGTGTCTCACACTCTTGCCAAAACTGGCTGCTGCCCCGGTCTCTCATTGGGCAGTTGATCCTCACTAGTTCAACGAGGAAGCAGACAGAGGGGTGCTGTGACTTAGTGGTAATTTTTGCCGGCCTACAGGAAAAGTTCCTAGGCCATTAAAATAATCTATGCAGACAGATTATTTGCAGAGCAATTTCAGCTTGGCTTTAAAAACGTCTCTGCAGAGAAAATGTGGAGCCTTTTCCGGTAAGTTTTGAGAACACTGAAAAAAGATACGTGTCCTAGACGAGCATTTTTTGCCCCAAGATTAGAGTACGATAAATGTGTTATATCTTGTATTAGGTCAGTGTTAGGTCTCTGCAGGCAACATCTGTTACAACATAGATCACATATGTTAGTGAAATACAGCACACACCCTCAAATGACCCCAAAAAAGTAAAAAAAAAAGAAGCATTTAAGCCTCTTTCCCATGTTTTTTCAGTTGCTGCTCTTTATTGATCCTCGTTATTGTTGCAAAACGATTGGCTCCATGACAAAACAACAACCCTTAAGTAAAGCGTGCACAGTTTATGTGACGCCGGTACTCAATCGTAATTACTGTGCTTCCCACATAGAATAGAGCTGGGAAATGATGATGCAAACACGTTTTCCAAAGTTGTGAGAGAAAATGTCTTTAAATGTGCTTGGCTGGCTGTAGGTATCACTCTTACTTATTTGTTCCTGTCTAGACGGCATGAAGGTGCCAGGTCACTTGAGGCTGTTTGGACAAGATGAGGGCCTCACCTCGGTTGAAGCCAGACCCTGTCGGATGTGACTGTGCAGGGAAAATAACAAAAGAGAAAGAAACTGGACGGCTTCACAGCATGGCTCGAAGGTGAGGAAGGGCCAGACACAATGGTTTACCAAGGCAGTTGTGTACAACCCCCTCTAGCCTGCTATACACACACACACAGTCAGACGAATCCACCAACAGAGTCATGCCCAGGGATGCACAGACACCTCTGCAAACAAAGTCTGCAGATCCCTGGCATGTTTTTTTCCTCCTTTAACACATCAGTGATGTGTCTTTTAAATGAAACTTCAGGCTTCTGTCAGACTTAAAAGATAGGAAATCTGTATTTCAGACATTATTTTGTTAGGCACTCAGTTGTTTTAAGCTACTGGTTTAGCTGTGTTTTCATGTCTTGTTTCCTTTCTGCCAACTTGCCAGCATGGCATAAGAAAGGCTCCATTGAAAGGTAGCCTAAGATGGCTTTGAAGCACAGAAGCCGTGGGTGAGCAGCCTTCTGTAGTTTCTGAGTGAAACCTGACTCACAGTTCACACTCAGGCAATAGCTGTGGCAGTTGTTAATGGGACGGCCACTGTCTATCTACTTTTACTTCAATGAGGACATGGAACCTAGAGGATTTGAACACAGGTTTTACACAGGTGCTTTTGCATAAGAACCCTAATATCAGGAGCTTTAAAATACATTTTTAGTTGTTGTTGGTGTTGGAATAGTGTATTTTCTTTCTTAAACACTCTACAACCCCCAATCCGTAATCGAAGCACATTTACTTAGTAAATGTGCTTCAGTTGTTTTCTGCCTTGTTTGTGTAAATCCAATACAAATCGTTTACAATATATGCAGTTTATTAGTTTAAGGTTTTGAACCCCCACATACCATCTCCAGTCTCCTTTTCCCTCTTTGCAACCTTTTTTGGTCTCAGTCTTTTCTTCTCTCTGTTTCTTCAATTGGGTCCATGGGAGCCTGACAGCAGCCTCCTTTTTTAGACCGCGTGCCACAGTGCTGTTTTCTGAAGGAAATGGCAGAATGTTTAACTGGCAGTGCTGCACACTTTAACCACAACATTGTAACCTTACAGCATGTTTTTGTTTAAACAGGAACACTGAATGATTTACAGAAAAGAATCATAAGAAACATAAAGTCTACAAATCTTTCATGATAATGTTCTGTTACGATTGCCAAAATACTTCAGGTGGGCTTTGACTCATGCATAAGGTGATGCTGTTTTACAGGATCATGCTAAAGGGTTGAGAAGATGACTCATGGTCTGAAGACGGGAATGCTGACAGATCTGCTCGCATTATTTCCCAGCAGAAACGTTTTCTGCCTGGAGAAAACATTAGAAATGGCGTAGAAGGCGATTCCTGCATCAACTGGAGTTAAAAACCTTATAAAAAATTTTAAAAAGTCACAAGGCCAAAGAATTTTGTGGTATTTACTCAGTACTGCCGGTAAGTTCAACCTTTATGTTAGGAAAATGTAGCAAGAGGATATTCAGTTTTTAAACAAAATCAAGATATCTGAAAACTTTGTCTATTAAAGACAAAGTTTTAAAAGACAAAAACAAATTATAATGTTGTATTGCAGCTTCAAATGATGATCTCATACATGCTTGTTTTGGACATTGCTTTACATTTCTAACCTCCCGTAATAATAGTTTGGCTTACCCTGAAGCGATCCAGCAGGTCGCCATCAGCCAGTTCTTTATTTAAAAGGATGAGGTGGAAGAACATTATCATGCGCGCACATGTTGCTCAGTTTTTTGATCTGTTATTTATATGACTCACTGGGAAAAGTGATAAAAGAAAGGACAAGAAGTGCACATTAAGTTAAAGCAAGTTTAATATCAGGTATAATATTTTTGTCTCAAATGGAATGGGGATTTATGTCGACACACAGAACATCAGCTTGAACTGAAGTTCAATCAAACCTTACAGAATTGATTACAGTGCAATTTTTTTTATGGGATCTATGGCTGCTGAAGTGACAGTTTTGCGGGGAGGTATTTTGCAAGTTCAGGTTTGTTGTGGAGACATGGCAAAAAAAAAGATCAGGAAAGATTCAATGGAAAGAGATGTTGTGGGAGAATATGAATTATGACTTTAATTGTAAAATGAGAGCTGTTAAAGTGTTGAAACCAGATCAGACTTTTTATACCTTTCTATATGAATGTGAAAATGTATAAGTAAGAAGTTTTTCCACCATCAAAAGGTTCCCTTTGTAAATTTGGGAAGAAAAGATCCAAAAGACAAATGTGAGGGATTTCATTCAGTTCGAATACATTACAATATAAAATCAAGATATTAGTTTGACAGATTTTGGATGAAGGATTCAATTCCCCAGAGTCAAACTGTAGGATTCAAAACAGACAAATAAAATGACAATTGATATATCATTGGTAGCAAGGTATATTGCTATAACTGTTTTGAAAGGATAGTCTTAATATATTGGTTTATGCTTCAGTCCATACTCTAGATGTTATGTTTAATGGAAATATTTTAGTGGTAAATCATGTGAAACTACAATACACATTGTTGGGAGGTCTAAGATGGTTTTCCACAACCAGGGCCGTCTATGTGTTTAGGATTAATCTTTTTTCTTTTTCTTCCCTTGAAAATTTAATCCTCCAGTCACTTTTTATTTTATCATGAAATGTATTAGACTGAAATTCAAATTAAGTTTTTTTTTTTTGTTGTTGTTGCCGTAAACATGTTTGCTGATAAATTCTACAGAAACCAACTTATATGATTGGATTTCCTTCAAACATCAAACAGAAATTCCTAGGCTTAAATGGTGAAGAGTCAGACTTGTTTGTGTTAGAGCGTCTTATTGACTTAAATAACACGGTCCCAGACGGTGATTCTCTGCAGACCAGACCGATGAACAGCACCTCTCTTTTGTGGTCCAGCTCAGAAGGACCCTCTTCGCTGTGCAAACGCAACCAGTCTGACTGCGGACACTCGCCCACTTCCTCCATCTGCACAGCGTTTCTCCGCTCCGGTGGAAAGTGACTTCATCGTTCCAGTACACCAAAGAAACGTTAAACAGAGAAGTGCAAACCATTAATCTCGGTCTAAGTAACAGATTTACAACACTACATAGAGAGGGAGACATGACACAGGCAGTACTAACTTACAGAATAAGCAAAAAATAAATAAAAATATCAAAGTTAGTCTCCAGAGGTGGTCTAAAAATCTGATGTCACAAAGAATAAATCATCCCAGGATGTTCTCGATAGCCGTTAATGGTCTTTGTGTACTTGTTCCAGTATCACATAATTCTCTTTTATCAGTTCTCCATCTGAGTGACCTTTAAACAAACGCTCAGATGATGGTGAGCCAATCCTCCATTTGTTTGTCAGCTTCTGAAGATTAGTTTGTAGGAAAGTATTTTGTTTACTAAGATTTTATTCTCTCCTCTTTATTGAAATCATGTGGCTCCATTACAAAAACCAGAGAAAGGAAAGGGGTGCTAAAAGGTGCAACAGGTTAAAAGCATCCCAGTGCAGATTTGACCAAACCTGTGTCGATCTGGGGTGGGAATTGATCTTTTAGTCTGACAATTTTCTTTTTGAAAAAAATCAACATTATACTCCAATAAACAATTAAAAACATGGAAAAGTTTGGTTTGTCTGTGACAAACAGAAAAAATTTGTCTTGATGGCTGGTTGAGAATATTATTATTTTTAAATCTGTGAAAGACTTGCAGATGTAAACAATATCCCTGCAATGTCCTGGGTTTGTCAGCAAATAATCAAATAGATGTTTGCCTGTTTTTTACACACACAAAAAACTTGTCTCTTAATTCCGCACAGCAGCTGGTACCATTTATCTCGTGTTGTATTAAGCAGTAATGGGCAACAAATTATGCAATCCACAGCTGGAGTAGGCTAAATGTTATCACATTACAGTACAAACAGTTTATATCTTGGCAAAAAAAGATGTGCTGACCGGGCAAAGCTCTTTGCATGTTAACACAGACTGATGTAGCTGGAGCTGCTCAAATGGACTCTAATCTATAATCTGACACAACACAGTTGTCTGTCATTAAAATCCCAGCAACATGTGCATTAGTTTTGCAAGACCAAATTTGTTAGTCTCAGAAGACGTTTGCACGAAAAAGTTGAAGATTGATGAGTTTTTTATAGGTTCATAGAAAAACTCCTCCAGATGTTTGGAGCAGAGACTGTGCAAAAATGAGGCATCAATTGTCAGTTTAATCACATAGTACAGTAATCAGTCAGGGTTTCCTACAAAGTAAAACATAAGGGAGTTAATCAAAACAACTTTTAACGTAATCGTCTTTTTTTTAGTGTGTGTGTGTGTGTTGAAACTGGTGCGAAAATTGTTATTGTTTGAAGAAAGGCCTGGTGTAAAGAAGCCATCAGTGAATTTTAAAGTCAGAGATTACTACCAACACCACGCTGTAGTACCATTCGCAGTTAAGCAGATTAAATATTTTTGTATAATTACACTGTAGTATTAACAGTCAGGAGTTACTGAAGTAAAATTTTGTCCCCTAAATCAAATAAATTCAGTAACACATCGGATAGAATGAACTTTGTCTAGACCGTTTGATGTGTTTCATGAGTAATCCTCTGTTACTAACGCTGGTTAAACCAATAATACAATAACAACTGCAACGATTACCTCGCCTTGTCAGTGGGTAAACCAGATTAATCAGTTTCTGCTTTGAGCTGGACTGAAGTCTTTCTGCATACAGAGTTTCCATGTTCATCCAGGGCAAGCGGTCATTTCCACTGAATACTCCAGCTTCCTCCCTTTCCAAGGTGTATTCTGCCTCTCACCAAAAACTACATCCACCAGCCCCCCATAACCCAGGGGCCCCAGGCTGATACTGATAATGAATGGATGAAGGCCTTTTTTTATACCTAGCTCTAACAAAGCTTTATTTTTCTTTATTTGTAGATATGGGTTGTTTTATGTGATTTAAAAATGTCTCCATTAACACTGTTATGATTATAAACTCACACCTGCTAAGTAGGGGTAACATTTTTATCACAATATCTTGTGGATCTCTCACAATACAGATAAAGGAATTGTAACACAAATTTTGCTCTGGAAAATCATACCAATTTAAACAACTTTCAGTTTTGGACGACTTTGGTGGCCAGTGTGGACAAAACCGGTAGTGTTATGTCTGAATGAAGACTGCATTTCCCATGAGGACCAGGCCAGTGCATAATGTCGTAAAACCCTGATCTCCCAGTTGTCTGCAGTTGGATTCAAGTGCATTTCTGTTTCCAGTGGCTGTATGAAGGATTAATGGGGATGAGGTAACCAATCAAATTGTGACAAAACAATGTTATAAGGTTATGTTAAAAATACGAAACGGGGAAATGTATGGGGTAAGATCCATTTCAAACCAGTGTATTCACAACTCTAACTATTTATATGTCAACAAAGTTCTTGTATCCAAAATGGACCCAAGTGTGAGATTAGGAATCTAAAAGCTGTGAGTGCAAAGTTTTATGAATACAACTCAAATTTTTATGACTAGGAACTCCTCCTTCCTCTGTGGACACAAATTCAACTTTGTGGGTACGAGTAAAAAATTGAAACGATGACGTCACAGAGCGTAGTAATCGATCATGGATTTCATCAAACGCAGCCCACCCCGGGTGGAGCAACCACTATTTTATATAGAAATATATATTGATCGTACCTGTGATGCTTCCCCTGAGGCTGTTGCTCGACCCAGTCCACTGTCTTCCGCCATCTTTAAATTTGGAGCCTTCATTTTTATTGTGAGAGGTTGACTAAATTGGACCAGCCGGGTGTCCAATCTTCATTGATTGCATATCGTACCAGTAAAAGCAGAGTGTGAAGTTCCAATTAGCAGGGTAAGAGCACAGTTTTGGGTGTTATAATGGAGCTCAAAAGAGGAAAAATTGTTGGTGCATGTCTTGGTGACGCATCTGTGACCAAGACAGTAAGTCTTTGTGATATAGCAAGAGCCACACTATTCAGGGTAATTTCAGTTTACCACGAGAAGGATTAACAAGGATTGTATCCAAAAACATAAAACCACGGCTGCCCAAATCCCGGCAAAATTAAATGTGCACTGTTTCCATCAAAACTGTACAGGGTCAATATACACGGCCCGGATGCAATAGCCAAAAACCTTTGGTCACTCGTGCCAATGCCAAATGTCGGTTTCAATGGTGCAAGGAGCGCAAATCTTAGGCTGCGTTTGGGAGAGTTACAGTGTGGAGAAGCCCCAAAGAAGTGTATAACCCAGACTTTTGCATGCCCAGAGTGAAGCAGGAACAGGATATTCAGGATATTAGAGGAACAGATCAGAATCAGAATCAGAATCAGAATCAGGCTTTATTGGCCAAGTATGCTCACACATACAAGGAATTTGTTTTTGGTTACAAAGATGCTTGCAGTGCACAAAAAATACAGTAAAGGCACGAAAAATACAGTAAGGAAACATTTGTAACATTTAGCATGAATAATTTATATATTTTTTAAAAAGTGCAGTTTTGTGCAGTATAAAAACTATAGAAGTAATAAAAATATATAAATGAATTGTTCAATTGTTCATGAGAATAATGGAAGTTGGAAAAAAGCTTCTCTGTAGCCTGGTCGTACGGGTCTTCATGTGGCTGAAGCGTCGGCCTGATGGAAGGCACCGAAACAGGTGACAGCCAGGGTGAAACGGGTCAGTGATGACTTTCTCTGCACGCTTCCTGGTTCTGGAGGCATGCAGGTCCAGCGTGCGGGCAGCTTTACACCGATGGTCCTCTCTGCAGACTTGATAATGCGCTGCAGTCTCTTGGTGTCATGTTTTGTGATAGCACTGCCCCACACTGTGATGGATGTGGTGATGATGGACTCTACATGGCTGTGTAGAACTGTACCATCAGCTCTTGGGCTACGTTGAACTTCCTCAGCTGGTACAGAAAGTACATCCTCTGTTGAGCCCTCTTGATGATGGAGTTGATGTTGCTGTCCCACTTCAGGTCCTTGGAGATCGTTGTGCCCATGAACGTGTAGGACTCCACAGCCATCACAGTCCTGTCTAGGATGGTGAGTGCTGGCAGGGTTGGGGGGCCCCTCCTGAAGTCCACGGTCATCTCCACTGTTTTTGCTGTGTTCAGCTCCAGATTGTTCTGACTGCTCCAGAGGACAACCTGTTCAACCACCCGTCTGTAAGCAGACTCATCACTGTCCTTGATGAGACCAATGAC